>JAVRXN010000005.1:46090865-46343365 GCA_033556935.1 Timema podura | reverse complement strand
GAGGGTTAGGGGAGGGTGGCTCGTTACAACAGGCTCAACATGGTCCGGATGGCCAGCTCAATATGAGGTCCGTGAAGTTGGCAGCACCACTAACGGCACAAATTCTGAAACCTATGCCAATATTTAGTGCTGAATTTGTGCCACAAGAATATTCTATCCCCATAATTTGTGCCGCCATAGTTTTCATGAAAACGCAAAAAAGCTCTGGGTGCTGCCAACTTCACGTAGCAGCACCCATAACGGCACAAATTCTGAAACCTATGCCAATATTTAGTGCTGAATTTGTGCCACAAGAATATCCCATCCCCATAATTTGTGCCACCATAGTTTTCGTGAAAACGCCAAAAAAAACACGTGGGTGCTGCTGGCAGCACCCATAACGGCACAAATTCTGAAACCTATGCCAATATTTAGTGCTGAATTTGTGCCACAAGAATATCCTATTCCCATAATTTGTGCCACCATAGTTTTCATGAAAACACCAAAAAACAGTGGGTGCTGCTGGCAGCACCCATAACAGCACAAATTATGAAACCTATACCAATATTTAGTGCTAAATTTGTGCCACAAGAATATCTTACTCTCATAATTTGTACCACCATATTTTCCATGAAAACACCCTAAAACGATAAGTTGTGTTAACACCACGTTGTACTCTGTAGGCCCTACTGGCCAGCCCTCACTTCAAGGCCGACCCTAGTTTCTCCCGCCTGTGCACCCTTTGACGTCATAGTGGTATCCAACAGTTACTGGGGTCCACGATAATTATTTGAGGTTGCATCAAAGCTCAGACATATATATGAGTGCCATATAATTATGACCATAGAATAAAAAAAAAATAGGGAACTTGAATATAGCTGTTCAATATATTGATGAAATAATTTTTAAAATACACTCTTTTCTTTGAATAGCTAATGTTGATTTATTATAAAAGTTTCTAAATAATTTATAAAAAGTATCCCATTTTATTTATTAGTTGTAAAATTGATTATTACACACCTAATTCTAGATGAAGACTAATTTGAGGGAATGAATTCCTAGATGTAATAGTTTGCAATTAAGCATTATTCTTACCATTATTATACTAAAATTATATTTAAAAAAAATTATTTCTTTACCATCGGTAAAAATTATGGAGCACTATGTTTAAATTGCGAATGTGAATACATAGCACTGTCATGTGCTGATTTTTTGCCACAATTCTCAAATTATGTTCTGCCATAGTTTTCGTTTAAACGCATTCAAGCTTTGGGAGCTGCTAAATTCTTAAACCTATGCAAGTATGTAGTGCTCAATGTGTCCAAAATATTGTACATTCTCATAATTTTTGCCGTTAGCCCGCAATAGTGTTCGTAAAAATATTCAAACACGTTAGGTGCTGCTAACTTCGCATAGTATTATCACTAAATTAATGGCACAAATTTCTTAGTTTATACCACAAAGACATCCAACTCCGGTGATTTGTGACCTCATACTTTTCTGGAAAATATTGAAATAATGTGGATGCGGCTGGGAGCACCATCAACAGTACACATTCTGAGGCCCATGCCAACATTGAATACCAAATTTGAGTTGTAAAGAATATCCCACACCTATTATTTGTGTTGCCATAGTTTTCATGAAAATACCAGTAGCCTCATGTTCAAATTAAGGAAGGTCGTTTAGAGGAAGTGCACCCACATTAGCGTGGAGTGTGTGTGTGTGTGTGTAAAATGGAGTAGATGTGATAGATCATAATATGTTCTGAACCACCTGGCTAAGATTCTTGCCTTGTCCTCACAGTCAGCGGCAGTCAGTATATCATGAGGCTGACACCTTTTAAGCCATGCGGCAGCTGATGCAGATAACCCCTCTCTTTCAAATAAGCTTCTAGCCTTATCTGATGTCACTGCCTATGTTACACATTTGAGAAACACGTACAGATATTTAGTGCTGAACTAGTTTTTTATGTGAATAGTTGGCATTTTAATATTTTTCGTGAAAATGACAGAAAACTTTCGTTAGCTACCAGCAGCAGTTTAATACCACAAATTACGAAAATGTTGCCAGTAATATTTACTGAATTTGTTCTTCAAAAACCCATTTTCATAGTTGGTGCTGCCTTAATTTTCCGTAAAACACTTTAATGTATTACCGCCTATCACTACTACTTGTGTAACCCAAATAAAAAAAATCTTTAATACAGGTCAATGGATAATATTTACTATTACTTAGGTTGTGCTACATAAATAAATCAGTTTTATAAATTGTGCCATCATTGGTTTTGGAGAAAAGAACAAAACTTCTAAGTGAAACATGCAGCACCAACATTTTAAAACTACAAATTATATTAACAACACTGGCGTCCCAAATTAATAAGAAAATATAAATATGACTTGTATAGTTGTGATAATATTCTTAATTATTTAAAATGTCATGAAAATATTATTGCTTAATATATCAGTATTAGCTCACATTTTCTTATGTGTAAGATTGTGGCTATGTATATATAATGTGTGTGTGTATGTGTATGTGTGTGTGTCCAGTGTGGTGTCTACACAAGATGCACGAGTCGACATATTCATACAAAGGAACTGTTGATAAATGCCTTAGGGGTGGCTAGAGGGTGAGGCAGAGAAACAGATTAGTCACTAACTCTTGTCAAGCCTTCGAGAGATCTCATGATCTATTTTATTTACAAACCCTTTTCAATTTTAAGATATACTTTTGGGATGTAACTCTCACAATAGACTGAGCCACCAATGTTGGGGAAATCAGGGTTTGAATCTCAGTCAGGTGTATTGAGGGTGTTTGTTTCTAAATATTTGTTTCACAATCTCCCCCAACGCAAATTTGGGTACACTTCCTATAAATTCAATCCCTCTCATTCTTAAAACACTAGCGCAACTTGCAGGGCCCACATAGGCCTGAGCATATAACCCGAACGCGGTGCTGATAGTAAAATAATAATTATTATTATTATCTTCATTTTAATTTCCTTTATTATAGTGGTGGCCAACAGTCACAAGAGCTATATAACATCCGCTTCGGTGGTCACGGGGTCTAACGCGCTAATCTCGTGTTGGGCTAGACTGCCGAAGACGGGCATATTGGGGTTCGATCCCAGTCGGGTGCACTGAGGGTTTTTTCCCTAAAAAAATTCCACTCTTCCTCCAAGCAAATGCGGGTACACTTCATCTAAATCAAGCCTTCCTATTTCCTAGCAAATTAGTGTAATTAGTGCATAGGCGTATAACCTGAACAGGTAGTACATAGGACGTGGTTCTAAAAAAAGTTATATAACAGGCCATCACTGAGTAATACACAAGTATGACATAGAAGTAGAACTGCATAAGAATATAAAATAAACAATTATAGGTAACTAGAGATATATGAGAAGGAAAATTTTGTAATTATTATGTCTGTAAAATAATTTCAACTGATTAAATGGATAATAATAATAACAGTAATAATAATTAGTGGTAGTGATAGTAGTAGTAGTATTAGTAAAGAAACACCTGCTTGGGTGGCCGCACGGTCTAACGCACTACTCTCGCAATAGACTAAACTGCCGATGACAGGGAAATCGGAGTCCGATCCTGGACGGGTATCCTGAGAACGGTTTTCCTAAATGGTTTTCCACTTTCAAACCACGCAAATGCGGGTGCAATTCACTTAAATTCAAACTTCCTCATACCTAACACATTGGCGTATTAGTACATAAGCGTATAAGCCGAACGGGTGGTAAGATACGGTGATTAAAAAGTATTAAAGAAACAAATGAATGATAGACTTTGTAGACACGTTATTTTCATAAATCATACTCCAAATTTTGGTCATCAATAATTTAACTAAAATAATTTTAAGGTTGACCCGACATTTTCTCCCCCCCTCCCCCTTTATCCTCCGTGCTTCCTATCTACCCCTCTCCACACCCCAATCCTCGCCTTCTTTTAACACACTCATCTCCTAACACACTATATTTTGAAGTATAATAGGTTCAAAGTGTCACCTTTTAAACCCCCAACCACAAGCCGCCACTGAAGTAAATTTTCATCTCTATAATGATAACTAAATAATGGTGCATTACAATCATAAAAAACACAGTAAGAAGAAGAAGAATGTAAATTTAGAACATGTACTGAGTGAATTGATGATAAGAGAGCTTCTTTAATAATAATAATAATAATAATAATAATAATAATAACAAATACTCAATCTGTTATCGTTAATGGGATGTATGCAACTGTCCAAAATCCTTCAGGTGACACAAATCGGTGACGCTGGCCGCATGCGGCCAGTAGTTTCCTGCTGATCTAGATCATGACCTTCAAGCTCCTTCTCCTCGCAGTTAAGAAAAATTAATCAATATACATTTCTACAATATCCCCATGGAAACCGCATCCGTCGAGTATGTTTCATAATCGATACTAAAAATTGGAAATACTAGCACGTACAAAGTACCCTCTAAATCATTTTCCCGAGAAAATGAGATACGCCAATTTGTTAGTAATATTATATTGTACCAAAATATGAATTTTAATCAAAAACTTTAAAGCGAATTATAATATAATAGTTTTTTTTCTCTTTTCACCCTTTAGTAAACTACTCTTAGTTTTTTTAGGGGTAAGTTAGATCTTTAACTTTAAAAGAAAACATTGTGTGACCTTATGAAACCCCCAAGACACCAAGTCAATATTATCACTGTGCATGATTTTAGCTTTCTAGGTAATTTAGGGGATTCTTAATTATGTGGAAATACACAAAACATTAGGAAATTATATGTAGAGATACATTACCAAACCGTGTGTATTTTAATTAATTAAAATAAAAATCATTTTTAAAGCATACATTTTTGATATTAATTAACCAATCTCATCGATATATATAATTTTAACGCACTATTAAATTTTGGTAAAAGTTTGTAAAACTTTACTGTACAACAGTAAAATCAGTGTGAAGTCTTAAAAGGAATCCGCGAAGGGACATGCGATGCGGACTTCCAGTGTTAAAAGGTTTCCCACCCTTGGGTTAAACATTCACTCAAAGACAGAAATGTTTAGTCAGCATAATGTTTTGAAAGGGGAATGAGAAATGCAGCGGCCTTCGAGGAGGGAATTACAGCGTAAAGCTACAAAGTTTTTAGGTGTTTGATTGAAAATTATCTTGGCACAAATTTTTAAGGATAGAATATTTTGTGGCACAAATTCAGCTCTAAATATTAGTATAGGTCTCATCATTTGTGCCGCTATGGGTGCTGCTCGCAACACCCACTGTTTTTTGGTGTTTTCACGAAAACTATGGCGGCACAAATTATGGGGATAGGATATTCTTGTGGCACAAATTCAGCACTAAATATTGGCATAGGTTTCAGAATTTGTGCCGTTATGGGTGCTGCTAGCAGCACCCACTGTTTTTTGGTGTTTTCACGAAAACTATGGCGGCACAAATTATGGGGATAGGATATTCTTGTGGCACAAATTCAGCACTAAATATTGGCATAGGTTTCAGAATTTGTGCCGTTATGGGTGCTGCCAGCAGCACCCACTGTTTTTTGGTGTTTTCACGAAAACTATGGCGGCACAAATTATGGGGATAGGATATTCTTGTGGCACAAATTCAGCACTAAATATTGGCATAGGTTTCAGAATTTGTGCCGTTATGGGTGCTGCCAGCAGCACCCACTGTTTTTTGGCGTTTTCACGAAAACTATGGCGGCACAAATTATGGGGATAGGATATTCTTGTGGCACAAATTCAGCACTAAATATTGGCATATGTTTCAGAATTTGTGCCGTTATGGGTGCTGCCAGCAGCACCCACTGTTTTTAGGTGTTTTCACGAAAACTATGGTGGCACAAATTATGGGGATAGGATATTCTTGTGGCACAAATTCAGCACTAAATATTGGCATAGGTTTCAGAATTTGTGCCGTTATGGGTGCTGCCAGCAGCACCCACTGTGTTTTTTTGGCGTTTTCACGAAAACTATGGTGGCACAAATTATGGGGATGGGATATTCTTGTGGCACAAATTCAGCACTAAATATTGGCATAGGTTTCAGAATTTGTGCCGTTATGGGTGCTGCCAGCAGCACCCACTGTTTTTTGGTGTTTTCACGAAAACTATGGCGGCACAATTTATGGGAATGGGATATTCTTGTGGCACAAATTCAGCACTAAATATTGGCATAGGTTTCAGAATTTGTGCCGTTATGGGTGCTGCTACGTGAAGTTGGCAGCACCCAGAGCTTTTTTGCGTTTTCACGAAAACTATGGCGGCACAAATTATGGGGATAGAATATTCTTGTGGCACAAATTTAGCACTAAATATTGGCATAGGTTTCAGAATTTGTGCCGTTAGTGGTGCTGCCAACTTCACGGACCTCTCAATATGCTCATTGGCTCAAAGGAGAAATGAGGGGTTGGGGGGGAGGAGGTTAACCTCGAATGAAACAACAATCATCGCAGTACTGATATATCTAGACTTGTGTGACGTGCAGGTTAGTTAGACCCACAAAACTTTCAAGGTGTGAAAAAAACACACGATAGAAAAATATTTTTGATGAGTTTTGAAAAGAGCAGCTTCGATGGCCGAATGGTCTAAGGCGTCATTCTCGTAATATACTGGGTTGCTGATTACGGAGAGATCGGGGTTTGAATCCGGTTGGGTGTACTGCCGGTGGTTTTTACTTTCCCTCAACGAAAATTTGGCTACACTTTTCTAAATTCAACCTTCCTCATACTTTTAAAATATATTATTGTAATAGTAATATGTGCATATCCCGAACGGATAGTAAGATGCGGTGATAAAGATAACAAAAAAATAAATATTCCAACATCTTAGATCAGTTGGTAGCACGTCTGCTTACCAATCTTAGGTTCCAGGTTCGATTCCCGGCATGACCGAAAATGTATAATTTGTGAATTTAGGATTTCCCCTTCACGGTGATAAAAATGCATGGGGACTGGGTATTGTGTCTGTTATATATTTAAGTTAGTGTGCTGACATAATCAGTCGGTTTGGAAAGTGTACGTTAAATATCTCAAATATCAATATCATAAAAAATGGATTGAATTAATTTAATAGACTTAGATCCGAAAAAGATTCTACTTATTTATGAAGCACAAAATTTTCCCAAAAATGTATAGGAAACAATTTAATTCCGTTGCCTTTAGTCTGTTTTCCGGGGTATGGGAGGAAAGAGGGGGAGGGGGGGTGTTGGGCTCCCAAACCGTGTCAACACTTCCTAACATCTTGTAGCCAGAGGTTTTAATAACGTTGTAAGACTCTGGAAGGTGATTTTTCTTGTCGTGCCTCCTCATTTCACTCATTTATGTCTTAAACACTTTCCTGCTGTTTGGTGGAACAAGGGTCTAGCTCACAGTAAGTTTATTTTACTACCCATTCGGGTAATATGCATATGTAATAATTACGCTAAGGGTTTTTAGGTATTATGAAGGCTATATTTGGATGGAGTATACCCGCATTTGTGTGGAAGAGAGTGGAAAAGAATTTCTGGAAAAATACCCTCAGTACACCCGATCTAGATTCGTCTACCCGTCATCAGCAGTCTAGTCTACTGCGAGAGTAACGCCTTAGACCATGCGGCCACCGGTGTGGGTTGCAGAATGTTCACTTCTATATAGTGGCGGCAGTAGAGCATCTCTTATTCCTGTATAGTGGTGGCACTAGGACCTCTTGTATTCTAGTACATTGGTGATAATCTAGAATAGAAGACCCATTATTACCCAATATCACCATTAGTTTGGTGCTGTGTTGCTATTAAACGATTATGTAAATTAAAAATATTATATTTATAATAAAATTAGAGCTAGGGCCGATCCCTTTGCCGATTACAATGCGTCATTGTTGCACGATTAGGCGATCACCGATGTCGATATTTTGTTTCAATTTTAATAATGTAATAAGTAAAGGTTGACCCCTAAGCAAAAAAAAGTTTTCTTTTTATTAGGTAAAGTAATAGTTTTGTTTGTAACATTAGAAATAGCTTTTAAAATGTAAAAGTTGTTTAATTTAATTTATTGTTATTGTTAGACAGTGAACTTAATTAAACAAAAACAAATTCACTAATAAATTATATACCGTACATGATGAGTAATTACAATTGATGTCACATTTAATAATTTTAAATAAGCCTTCGAAGTATTTCTTACAGAAACAAATCATAATACAAATTTAAATTTATATTTTAATGATAAAATATATCAAGGCACACTTAAGATTTTTCATACAAGATATAGTCCTAAATTTTTTTGTTTTTAGATGAATAGTAATTTTTACATCCAATTTTTTAAAAGGTTACCATATTTGATATACTTTCAAAATCGTAATATTTATGGATTAGTGATTTAGGATTAATCATAATAGGTTTGTGATTCTGGAGGAAATATGAAAATCATTTAGAAAACCTTCCCCCCCGTATAGAATAATGGTTCTTTAAAACAGTATCATAAAATGGCATCACCATTAAAACAGTAATCCGATTTTTTTATACAATTTAAACAACTTAATGATAAATTAATTGTTTTTAACTACATTTAAATAAAAAGTACTAGAGAAATCGAATATGTAAAGTCAAAATGGAAGAGATCATTGAACTGAACCAGACACAATGATCGTTCATCTAAAAAGATACGGTTGCTCTCCTACATTGAATTGATAAAATTAATTGAATAAATATGTTCCTTTCAAAGTTATTTTTCAGTGGTTTTTTTTTAGAAATACTTTTAACATTTTTTTAATTTACTTTAACTATTATAGAAATGTAAAATTACAATGATAATGAATATTAAGTTAATTATTAGCATATAAGCGAAAGGAATTACCATGCCAGTAGGAAGTTTTGTACTTGCAATTAAAAGAAAACTGTTTCCATTAAACAAAATGTCGCATGCTTGAATGACGAAACAAGTCTGTTCACGTAGGTAATTTTTTGTGAAAGCTTTTTCCTACGAGAGAAAGTATTTATAAATATTTTATGAACAAAAGACCTTTCCAGAGAGTAATTTCCCCTGACTGGAGTATTTTCTTTTTTTGGGCTTTTAACAAATCGAATTAAAAACAAACACCAATCTCGCTTTATTTTAATTTAATATTTTATGATCGTTAAATTGTAGTATTTTTTTTTAATAACGTACATAAATCGTGAATTGACCTATGGTAGATAATTATTTTGATATTGTTGATTTGGAATGTTGGTTTTCATAGTTGTATTTTAAACTAAGTCGCTAAACACCAATTAATATTAAAAGTCATACAGAGAGCAGAGATAAAATATTATTTTTTTAGGAATTAAAATATACCCACACATTTGGAATAATCGGCATAAATAATCGGAGATTCAAACATCGATCATCGGAATCGCCGGTTATGCGATAATCGGCCGATGATCGGATTAATAATCGGCATCGGCCCAGCCCTAAATAAAATATAATCAAGTATCGAACCGGTATACTCTAAAAATAGTTAAGGTGACCACACCCACTGTCGATTAGGATGATGTCCTGTTATCCTGCATGACAGGCTGTAGTACACACGTAGGTTCTGGTTTGTATCCAAGTACTTCCAAAAGTTTTTCTATTTGTAATTAGAGAAAATAATATGTCGTATTGAACAGTGCTGGCGCAAGGAACATCACTCTTGAGTTGTTGTTTTTAAATATATTTTATTTACAAGTTCTACTTGCTTTTAGTTATGTACTGTACGTGTGTAATGCCAATTATTAAAGTTTCTATCTCATATGAGTTGTGTATGAATTCCCATGAAAAGAGAAGAAAGTGTAGGCCCTGAACGGATGTTTGTTGAAAGTCCGTTCGGAAAGGTCTTTTTCTCTACCAGAATACTAACTTACTATATTATAATAATAATATGTTTTACTTTTTTTGTTAAATACGCCTCTCTAAGATGTTTCTTGATATTACCTATTATTTGTCCCTAAAGTTGTTTTGCTTTAAGTGCTATGTTTTATTAGATTTATTATTATTTAGCACCGCGTCTTACTATCCGTTCGGGTTATACGCTTAAGTACTAATTACGCTAATGGATTAGGAATTGGGAAGGTTGAATATAGAGTAAGTGAACCCATATTTGCGTGAAGGGAGAGTGGAAAACCATTTAGGAAAAACCACCCCCAGTTCACCCAACCGAGATTCGAACCTCGATCTCCCCGTCCTCGGCAGTCGGACTCAACACAACTAGCGCGTAAGCCAACTACGCCACCGAGGCGGGTTGTTTAAATTAGAGCTTTAGTGTGATCTACTGAAGTATTTAATTGAAGTGACTAGCAGCTAACTACCTAAATTTATTTATAATCACTAATGAAGTAGATACCTTAGTTCAGTCTGTAACGTGTTTGTATACTCAGCTAAAAGTATCGGGTTCACTTCCTGGCATGGTTGAAAAATGTATCGTTGGTGAAATGTTGGTTTCCTCTTTCAGAGTGATGAATTAAAAGCTGGGTAATGGGTGTTATGTCTTTTCTATATTTAAGTTAGTGTGTCATTCGTGTGTTGCTATACTACCCAAGCGGTGAGAGAGAAAGTACACGTTATATAGCCTTACTTAAATAAAGGGGGAAAAAAAAAAGTATAGAATACAAGTTAAAATATAAAATTATGAATTTTTCCATTCGAACAGAGTTTTTATTTACAATAATGCTTTGAAATCGACGATGAAACAAATGTTCTTTCAGGTATTAATTAACTTTATGTAATTCAGTGTTAACTTTAATTGGCGATGAAAAGAGATTTAATAAATAGTTTTATGTTTCAACTATTACTTTTCTCTCCCCTCTATTAATTTCCCCCTATCCTTTTTATTTCTCCTTTTTACTTTGTCTTGACCCTTGAAGAAAGAAGTTTCGTGATCGTTAAAAAAAAAAATCAAACTCGAGATTTTGATAAATTGTCAACATTTCATGACCCCTTAAAACAAAATGTTGTTTTAGGGATGCTGACTGTCTGTCTGTCCGTCTCTTTGCATCTCTGACTAGAGCCTAAATAATTTTACCGATTGGGCTAAAACTTGGTACTTAGAGTTTTCATAAGTTTCCCCCAAAGAGTTTTTGGAATTAGATAACTAACACTAAAATTAAGGCTAATTTACTGAAGGAAAATCAGAGATTAAATAGATTTTCTAAAAAACTATATCAACGATTTATATTAAATTTTTTATCCAGACATTGTTTAACATCACAAACAAAATGGAAATTCTAGTTTACCCATAAAATGACTTTAAGAATATTTAAAAGAAGCGGATATCTCCAATTTTGATCATATCTCCTAAGTATTTGAGATAAGAAATAACCAACCATTGTAAAGTTGCAGTACTATTGAAAATAAAATATTTTAATTTGAAATATATTTTTATAGAATAAATAGTTAGAAAACTCATAAGTATTTTTAGGGAGTACTTTGAAATATAAAATTGAACTTTATGCTCTTTGTTGAACAAATATGATCCTATTTTCTCAATGTTCCTTTAACAATGTATATTATTTCATGTATAATCTTTGGTTGATTGTTTATGCAACAATTTATATTATTTCATTTTACAAATCTTACTAGTTTTTAGTGAATGTCTCTATTTTAAAATTAAGGAGATAGAAAGATTGTGCTGGTCACTGTACCTTTTTTTTAAAACATATACCATACTATACTAAAAAAAACTGTCACCTTTGTGATATATTTTTTTATTCTACTTTTTATATTTAAAAAAGGAATACGACCACAATAACTATAGTCAGCCACCCTACCACTCAGACGTGGGGATGGGCTTTGAACAAATTAGATCAGCTTGTAGAAATTCTCAAAGAACAAAATTGTCCACTGGATTGTCGAACCAAGGACCATTGTCTAGATGGCTTCCAGGCCAGACGTGACCTCCAATCAATAATTCTTTGTCGAAGGAAAAAAAAATAGAACTGGGGGGCAAGGGGTCAAACAAAGACAGGGTCGGGTCTCTTCTTCAATTTATTATTAATAACTAAAACAACCTTTCCTTTCCTGAACCAACTTCTATAGAAATAAAACATATATATATATTCTTTCTTTATGACGTCACAGTGGGAGCCGGTAGTGTCCTAACTCACCCCTTATCCCCTTTCCACTTCTCCCCTCCTTTCTTTCACAAGTGGTTTTACAATTCAAATAATGTTAGAGCAGGGGGAAGGGGAGGACACTAGAGTCCCGGACACCGGAATTTGGTGGCCGTGTCATTAATTCCTCCCGGAGCCGAGATCCCGGAACACACACTTTCTGTCTCTTTCTCTCCTCGTGCTGTACAAATAGTTTCACTCCATGCCGGTCGAAAGGGGGGGAACAGTTGACCCCTTACCCCCTCCCGGGCGTGTATTTGGCACCCTCACGCGGTTCTCTAGTAAATTACCGGTACATTTCTCATTTGGTTCCATGCGTGTACCCCCTGTACACCTCCCGGAACGAGTAGGATAAAAGTTAGGGTGGAGGGTAGTTTTTATATCTCACACAATTTCGAGACTAAACGATTGTTTTTGTGTTTTTATTGCCTGGTGTTTTGTCTTTTTTTTGCCGGAACTTAACGCAAGTTGGGCTATTTTGTAGCTATAGTGAGCTCCGAATCATTAAGTCAACATTCCCACCCCCCTCGCTTGCTCACAGCCCCAACCTCACCTCGGGGATTCGACACAATACTGAGATAATCTCAAAATGTTTTGTTGACTCGTATATTAACTATCAACATCAATAAATGAGATTTAAAATATTAATTGATTTATTGCAAGCAGTTAGTATTGAACAGCACTCTCCGGAATTTAGAGCTACAAGACGTTCACACTCCACAAATAATGTTTTTATTGAAAATTTATTTCCCTCTATTTTACGTGTCTGGGTTGGCCGCTTCTTGAATCTCCTCAATTCTTTTTTCCTGCAGTGCCTTACCGTATGGCTATACTCATTTTAACTAAGAAAAATGGGTCTTTAACAAGGTAGGTCTAATTTAGACAAAACGTACCTACACTTATGTGGATTGAGAGAGAGAGAGAGAGTATAAAACTATGTTAAAAATAACAGCTCAGTACACCTGGCTGGATTCGAACATTGACCTCCTTGTCACCTAAAAACAGTAAAAAATGAACCTGACCTTTAGACCACGTGTCCACCAACGTGGGTTTGAAGGTTTTTACTGATAGCTCGAATCACTGTAGTAATAGAAGGAATGTAGGGAAATGTATCTGCAGTAGCATGTAAAGAGGATGGAAAAACCCAGTGAAAATGAGATTTGGTTAGTAAATGTATGCCTCCTCCCCTTTCACAGAGTGCACTCATTATTTGAATCCCGTCAATGGAGACCAATTGCAGCGCCTTAGACCACTTGTCCACCGTTGCTTGTATGTATTACAGGCATACCAACATCTTAAGGTAAAAGAAAGACGAGGAAAGTTGATAAGAAGATTCGTTCTCGAATTCACCTGGAAAATAAATTATCTATAACTGAGATTCATCCGAACGGATAATAAGACGTGATAGAGAAATACAATTAATCGTTACCTACTTTCTGGGTCACAATCAGTCATGATAACCACAAGGTAAATTAAACCTCTCTTCATGAAAAGTCACACTTTATGGGAGAGTATTTATTGTAAAGTGATTGGCTACATTGTTTCACGTGAGAGTGGGTCGGGAAGAGGGCTGGAGGGGGTAGGTGGTAGGTAGGCTGACGCTCGTTATGATGGTGGAGTAATATTTCCGAGGGGAGGGGATGCGTCTCAAGCCTTCACAGGCGCCTACGTCAGGCGGGCGTCTGAGGTAAACATGACATGGGTTCAAGGCGACTCACTTTGTCGCCATCTTACTACACTCTGTCGGCATCTTACTACACTCTGTCGGCATCTTACTACACTCTGTTGACATCTTACTACACCTGTCGGCATCTTACTACACTTTGTCGCCATCTTACTACACTCTGTATACATCTTACTACACTTTGTCGCCATCTTACTACACTCTGTAGACATCTTACTACACTCTGTAGCCATCTTACTACACTCTGTAGACATCTTACTACACTCTGTAAGCATCTTACTACACTCTGTCAGCATCTTACTACACTCTGTTAACATCTTACTACACTCTGTTGACATCTTACTACACTCTGTCGCCATCTTACTACACTCTGTCAGCATCTTACTACACTCTGTTAACATCTTACTACACTCTGTAGACATCTTACTACACTCTGTAAGCATCTTACTACACTCTGTCAGCATCTTACTACACTCTGTTAACATCTTACTACACTCTGTTGACATCTTACTACACTCTGTCGCCATCTTACTACACTCTGTCAGCATCTTACTACACTCTGTTAACATCTTACTACACTCTGTTGACATCTTACTACACTCTGTCGCCATCTTACTACACTCTGTCAGCATCTTACTACACTTTGTCATCATCTTACTACACTTTGTCGGCATCTTACTACACTCTGTCGACATCTTACTACACTCTGTTGACATATTACTACACTCTGTCGACATCTTACTACACTCTGTTGACATCTTACTACACTCTGTCGGCATCTTACTACACTCTGTCGACATCTTATTACATTCTGTTGGCATCTTACTACACTCTGTCGACATCTTACTACACTCTGTCGCATCTTACTACACTCTGTCGACATCTTACTACACTCTGTCGGCATCTTACTACACTCTGTCGACGTCTTACTACTAATATCCAGCACAGTCTCACCCCAAGTCTTGTAACTATCCTACATTCACTCTCAACTTGTTTACTATCCAGCACAGTCTCACCCCAGTCTTGTAACTATCCTACATTCACTCTCAACTTGTTTACTATCCAGCACAGTTTCACCTCAAGTCTTGTAACTATCCTACATTCACTCTCAACTTGTTTACTATCCAGCACAGTCTCACCTTAAGTCTTGTAACTATCCTACATTCACTCTCAACTTGTTTACTATCCAGCACAGTCTCACCTCAAGTCTTGTAACTATCCTATATTCACTCTCAACTTGTTTACTATCCAGCACAGTCTCACCTCAAGTCTTGTAACTATCCTACATTCACTCTCAACTTGTTTACTATTCATCACAGTCTCACCTCAAGTCTTGTAAATATCCTACATTCACTCTCAACTTGTTTACTATCCAGCACAGTCTCACCTCAAGTCTTGTAAATATCCTACATTCACTCTCAACTTGTTTACTATCCAGCACAGTCTCACCTCAAGTCTTGTAAATATCCTACATTCACTCTCAACTTGTTTACTATCCAGCACAGTCTCACCCCAAGTCTTGTAACTATCTTACATTCACTCTCAACTTGTTTACTATTCATCACAGTCTCACCCCAAGTCTTGTAACTATCTTACATTCACTCTCAACTTGTTTACTATCCAGCACAGTTTCACCTCAAGTCTTGTAACTATCCTACATTCACTCTCAACTTGTTTACTATCCAGCACAGTCTCACCTCAAGTCTTGTAACTATCCTACATTCACTCTCAACTTGTTTACTATCCAGCACAGTCTCACCCCAGTCTTGTAATTATCAAACTTTACTCTTATTTTCCAGACAGAGGCAGTTTCGCCGGGTGACATATTTTTCTCTCCCCAGCGTCCTCTGTTTAGAAGTAAGCTTTCAGCCCAATCTCAGGTGTTATTTTTCACATGACTTAACTTAATGGACGGGGAGGGGGTTGTTGTTGGGCTAAGAGCTTCTTCCGAGAAAATTCCCCCGGCGTTCACCTGACGTCAATACCTCATACCACTGGGATTTGAACCCGGCGCCAAGAGCTAGGAGGGATAAGTGAAGAATACGCTAACCCTTGCTCGACACAACTCAACATCAAACCTCCCTTTGCCTTCTTAAGCGGGGTAGTTGTGTACACCTCGTTGTGTTCTTTATAATGTTACTTTACTTTTGTATGGAAGGGAATACATGTTTTTATACCTGCGCCGGTGGACTTGAAATCAAAGGTGTCAATGCGGTATAGTTCACCGTTGGCTAGAACGTCTGGATGAAATTAGACTTTTATTTTTCTAAACTAAACCTTCCTAATCCTTATCGTATAGGTGTAAATATACGGGGAGCCTGAATGGGTGGTAAGATTTGGAGGGCTGATATTTTGTCGCAGTTATGGTGGATAGATCGTTGTTGAAATTTAGTGGAATATATTGTTTGTTTTACACAATAACAATATGTTATGTTGTTTATCCTTATGGCGGTGAATACAAATTAAAACTATCATTTAGGAAGGGAAAGATGCGACATTCTCTATAAGAACGCGTCGTGAGCTGATATAATCTGGAGTTTAATGACGTTGCCTGCTTAATGACTAAGAAGCTATTTTGCTAAGCGGGTTGAATCTTAGCTGGACGTAATCTAAGTACTATCACTAGAGATAGGGTAAAATAGCATTAATTTTCAGTTTTTTTAGCATTAATTATTGGAAATTTAACGTTTTGTGGCATAATTTAGCATTTTGTAGCAAAATAGGTAAAAATGTCTTTTGTCAATGTTTTTAGGGCCTATACAAAGGATTTATGATAAAAGCAACTACTAACGGAATGTGGCGATTAGCCGGATGGGCTGTGGAAGGCACAGGATGCACGTAAAACCCGAGCTGAAGCACACAGACGAATGAAACTCAATGATTTTTTAATCACTTATTTCCGCTGAAAAACATCGTTTTATAGAAATTCTCAGCATTTTATTTAAATGCACAGCATTTTCAGGGAATTCGCGTCTATTTCGCTAAATAGAATAATTTAGCTAAAATACTCTCAAAATCACGTTTTTCGCGTTAATTCGCGAAATAAAAATCGCTTTAAACACTTTCAAATGCCATGAAACGCAAAGAAAACTTATAAATACCCTATTTTCGACGCTTTTTTTTTTCTCTTAGCGTTTTTCGCAAAAGCGAATTTACTCTATCTCTAACTATCACACTTAAGACACCAATGTATGGATTAGAAAGAGAGAGAAGAATATTAGCAGTTCACCCTACGAGATCCTCTCGTTTACCTGTTGATAAAACATCCCCTCTTTCCTTGACGAGTGTAAACACTCACTCTACTTATTGCGCCTGGACAGCATTGACTTGAATTAAAAAAATTCTATTGCAGGTAGACCAATTTCTTTCACGGACTTTTTTTACTTTCTCATATCAAGAGAAAGTATTATGATAATGAAAAAATTCGATCTCTAGACTACGACGATTTTTTACATTTATGTGAAAATGAACCCAAAAAAAGTGTATTTTACAATTCTGTCTGTCCCCACGTATGTATGTTAGTCTGTCTGTACCTGGCACTGGATAAAAAAGATTTGATGGATTTTGTTCAAACTTGATATCTAGATGTTATGAGGCAATATCACAAAACTGCCTTTTTTTATACAAGGCATTATCACAAAATTGCTTTTTTTTACCATAGCCCTTAAATTAAGGTTAGTTTACTGATGAATATTTTTTTATTTCCAACTACTTAGAAAACTGTTATAACGATTTTGTTTAAAATGCTTATCTAGGATTTGTTTGAAATGAAAAATAAAATTAATAGCACTATATAATTTGTTTTGGGGCAAAAATTCGTTGAAGGGTTGTTTACTGATGATTGATTTCTCAAAAACTTGAAATATTTTACAAATAGCTCTAACAATTTGGTTCCAAATGGGTATCTTGGGAATGTTTGAAATGACAATTAACATTGTTTTTGTTTGTAGGGTGAAAACTCATTTATGGGTAGTTTACTGATGACTAATATAAAAAGTGGTCGGCAGATTTGATGACAGAGGCAGTGAACTAATACTAGGTATATAATAAAACTAAATAAAGCTAAATCAAGACTTGTCTATGCATTCCACTCATTCTGGCTGCGTTAACCATTTCTTAGTTAAATTAACAATAATTTACTAATAAGTATAGTATTTAGTTATTTATTTGGGATATTTAAAGTGCACTTTCTAAACTGACTAATTATATCAGCACATGACTTATAAACTGACTTTTATATCTAGAATGTAGAATCGCATGGATGGAGCGTTTAGACACGTTTCAGACGTCCAGAAATACCGCGTCATTTAAAAAGTAGTTTATTTAATTCAAAATATGGTTCAATCCAAATTGGAGGTGAAGTATTAACATGTCTCTAAAGAATAAAAAACTACATTTTAAACTTTAAAATTTTAAAAAATTAAAATAGAAGTAAAAAAAAATTCGTATGCTATACGTGGGGTGAGGAGTCACTATTGCAATAGACTGTACTGCTGGTGGCGTGAAGGTTGGGGTTAGATTCCCGGTCGTAATTTCTGAGTTTTTTCCTTTAAATGGTTCCTCACTTTCCTTCCATGAAAATGCGGGTATAATACCTCCATATTCTACCTTATTCATCGTTACCGGTACCCTATTTGTGAGTGATACAATATAAAAGTCCATAGACGGACCACGGATGTGGAGACAATATCTAGGCATGTTCGTCTCGTTATGTTGGTATTTAGTCGGTTCTATCCTCCCCGTAATGCGAGCAGGAAGAATCCTTGTTATTATAAAAGGTAGACCCGCGGCGTGTTCGTATTTCCACCGGTTTTACCGCTTGTCAAGATGAATAAAGCGCTCCTCGGCAAGAGAATATGAATTCTTCCTTTTATACTCGGCTCCACACAAATAGCTTCAGACATCTAAAACACTGTGATCCTCCGCAGTCTTTTGTTCTCTCGTGTTCTCTGTCATTCTTGTCGGCACTGACAAACATTTATTTATACGCCACCTTGCGTTTTGTTTTTAATTTTGTCTTTTTTTAGCAGTGAGATGGGATCTCTCGAGGTGTTTTAGTAATAATATAAGGGCGAGACACGTGTAACGATTGTGTGTAGCGGCGGCCATTACGGCTTCAATGCGCTCAAGTTGGGTTTATATTCATGCATAGTTAATAGCGAATAGTGCGTAGCACATATTGCGTAAGAAGTTGAATCACATTATTTTCAATAATGATCATTTGTCTTATGTCTTACAAGTAAGATGTCTACTGTAGTTTTAAATTTGCAGTTTATCTTCTTACAGTCTTGTAATAATTTTTAGTTACAGGGAAAAAAAATGGTGTTGACTACAACATGTAAATATTAAATATTTATAATCACTGTTTATAACAATTTCTCTTTTAACTTTGAATCTGTTAACTAATAACATACTTTTTATTTGACTTTATTTGTTCCTCCCTCACCCCTCATTCACCTAAAATTGTGCTCGGATTATTCAGAATTTAGGACTACCGGGTTTATGTCTAAGGGGCTTTTACTGTAATTAGTTCAGAAGCTACCATTGGAAATAATTTTATTTTTTAATGCTTTCTTTCCAGCAGCTAAACTTTTAATAAAAGCTTATTGCACATTTACCAGGAGGGACTTAGACGTCCAAATTCGGTTGCCTGTGTAGAGACCATTAGCCGCTCTGGGGGCACAGAGTACACCCGGGTACACCATAGGAGGTTGTCTACACGTCGTACCCGTGATGAGATGATGTGACGATGGTTGTTATGATGTTCTTGTTCTTAACTTAACTTAAGCATAATTAATAAAACCCTGGTTACCATTGGGATTATTCCCTTGAGGGGAAATCACCAATGAACCAGCGGGAATTGAACCATGAACCAATAGGCTCGTAGCCAGATGTACTGGACACTACACCACGGGGCCGGTCGTTTATACTATTTGTAAGTCATAGACAAATAATGAGTCGATATTAAATTCGTCAGAGTAAACATTGTATTTTTTATAGTTTTGGTCCACTTAATTTGTGGTGTACGCTTCCCGTACGAAAGTTGGATGTATATTTATATGTATTATTATTTCATTGCAATAACTCTCTGAATGATTTGTTAAAACACTTTTCCTTTTATCATGTTCACTGTCTTTTTCTGGTTAGTCGCGCGATTTCTTGCATGGCTACACTTCTTTTACTCGCCAATTTGGCGGGAATTCAACGGCCATTTGTAACAACTCCCTCCCCTCCCGTTCCAAAAAACCCATTGCAGAAATTCGATACGAGATTGCGCCTATTTGCCACCAGAGTGAAGTGAGAAAGCTAATTCTAGCCTAGGTCCGTCTAGAAGAAAGGTCGTGTCGCGTACGTTATTATTGTTTGGTCGTATTCAAACAGTTATTTAGCTATGGTATCAATATATTATATATGTTGAGTCATATTACTGTACCTGAATATTTGATCTCGGACCACAACTGCCTATAACCATACAATGTTTATCATATTTTTAATGGCTCTATATTTCATCACACTAGAGAATAACGTGTATGAATGAAGTATATACATTGTAGACAGCCGTTTGGTTTGAGAACGCAAAGTGGTATGAAGTCTTTCCCCTGCTAGGCGGCAGACACACGCTATTGACAGGAATATGTCTGTACAGGGGCTAACTCCCTCGTAAAGGTATTTATATTAGAATCCACCCAGTAGGAAGGTTTCACATCAAATTACTCTCCGACTCCCTGCACTTAGAGCGACGTTGATCCCGGGTTGTAATAACATCAACTTAGTCTCGGTTATACCTTCGTCGAGATAAGAGCACGTTTTACCCCCACTAGTAACAAGATATTCTGTCGACACACCGATAAGAGGATCAAAAGCGCACTCAAGTGGCGGGGAACGCTTTATTGCAGGTTAGCTACGATTGGTTTTTAACGTGGCCCTAGTTCGATTCTGGATGGTTACGTTTTTATTTTTAGCACCACATCTTACTACCCGTCTGGATTGTACGCTCATGTACGATGTGCTAGGGATGAAAAATGTTTCATTTAGAGGAAGTGAGCCCACATTTGCGTGGGGGAGAGTCGAAAAACCATTTAGGAAAAACTACCCATTTTAGACTCAGATGGGATTCGAGCCCCAACCTCTTCACCACTAGAAAACCAGACCTAACGAGGCTTATACCTCACTCCACATACTCGCCTATGCTTTTTATATGTATGTATGTATGTATGTATGTATGTATGTATGTAAGTATGTATGTCTTATGTACGTATGTATGTATGTATGTGTGTATGTATGTATGTATATATGTACGTATGTATGTATGTATGTATATATGTATGTATATATGAGTATGATGTATGTATGTATGTATGTATGTATGTATGTATGTATGTATGTATGTATGTAATGTATGTATGTATGTATGTATGTATGTATGTATGTATGTATGTATGTATGTATGTATGTATGTATGATGTATGATATGTATGTATGTATGTATGTATGTATGTATGTATGTATGGTAAAGTATGTATGTATGTATGTATGTATTGTATGTATGTATGTATGATGTATGTATGTTGTATGTATGTATGTATGTATGTATGTATGTGTGTATGTATGTATGTATGTATGTATGTATGTATGTATGTATGTATGCTATGTATGTATGATATGTATGTATGTATGTATGTAAAGTATGTATGTATGTATGTATGTATGTATGTATGTATGTATGTTGTAGTATGTATGTATGTATGTAAGTATGTATGTATGTATGTAGTATGTATGTAGTATGTATGTTTATGTATGTATGTATGTATGTATATGTATGTATGTATGTATGTTGTATATGTATGTATGTATATAGTAGTATGTATTGTATATATATATTATATATTACAGGTGCGGAGAAGCTTTTGATAACAACTGCCTTAAAGGACCATAATGCTTTGCGAGACACCTCCCACTGCGTCGGTCTGCGGGCTTATTGTGTGGCTGCCCCTTGTAGAGTGTCCCAGACAACTGCACCCTGCCCCCTTTGTTCGAGATGTGGAGACGTATGAGGGAAACAAAGACATCCTCATCACCCTACCTTGGTCCCGCTCATAAACTGGCGATTAGACAAAGCAGATGAAAAATTTGTAGAGAAATATCGCTCTTATTTTTTCTGGGAAATGTTATACCTATTTAAACGTAAGGAACGCACTCGAATTATAAAGTTCCTTTTTAGTTTAATTTCTCCGAGGAGGTCAACATCAGAAACATTATCAAATGAGTTACAGTAACAGCAACAACATAAACAGTTACTACAGCTCTATTCTCACACTCATGTATCGATTACAGCGCCTGGTGGTTGAATGCGTCACTAACGTTGGGTCTGTGGAAATATGGTAACGATATAGAGATATTATACATATATGGTTTTATTTTAAAACATCGATATATATATTATATCGATATATTATACATCGATATATTATATATTGATATTGATATTTAAAATAAAAACAATAAGAGTTTTAAGAATAAAATAACATGTATGTCTAGGTGTATGAATGTTGTTGAAGCGAAGGTAGTATGCAGGGATAGGGAATTGTGGAGAAAGTTAGTGAGGCTAGATGAAGTGAGAAGCTATTAATTTTTGAGCTGTATTCACAGTTTCTTGCCTACCTCATTATGGAACGGAATGATTAGGTATTTATGTATGTATGTATGTATGTGTGTATGGATGTGTTTATGTATGTATGTATGTATGTATGTATGTATGTATGTATGTATGTATGTATGTATGTATGTATGTATGTATGTATGTATGTATGTATGTATGTATGTATGTATGTATGTATGTATGTATGTATGTATGTATGTATGTATGTATGTATGTATGTATGTATGTATGTATGTATGTATGTATGTATGTATGTATGTATGTATGTATGTATGTATGTATGTATGTATGTATGTATGTATGTATGTATGTATGTATGTATGTATGTATGTATGTATGTATGTATGTATGTATGTATGTATGTATGTATGTATGTATGTATGTATGTATGTATGTATGTATGTATGTATGTATGTATGCATGTATGTATATATGCATTTATGTTTGTATGTATGTATGGATGGATGGATGTATGGATGTATGTATGTATGTATATATGCATTTATGTTTGTATGTATGTATGTATGGATGTATGTATGTATGTATGTATGTATGTATGTATGTATGTATGTATGTATGTATGTATGTATGTATGTATGTATGAAATATGTATGTTTGTAAGATGTATTATGTATTAGTGTATGTATGTATGTTGTATGTATGTAGTATGAGGATGGAATGATGGATGAGTTGTATGTATTATGTATGTATGTAATTATGTGTATGTAAGTTGTATGTATTATGTATGTAGAATGTATTAGTATGTATGTATGTATGTATGTATGTATGTATGTATGTATGTATGTATGTATGTATGTATGTATGTATGTATGTATGTATGTATGTATGTATTGTATGTATGTATGTATGTATGTATGTATGTATGTATGTATGTATGTATGTATGTATGTATGTATGTATGTATGTATGTATGTATGTATGTATGTATGTGTATGATTGTATGTATGTATGTATGGATGTATGTATGTATGTATGTATGTATGTAATGTATGTATGTATGTATGTATGTATGTATGTATGTATGTATGTATGTATGTATGTATGTATGTATGTATGTATGTATGTATGTATGTATGTATGTATGTATGTATGTATGTATGTATGTATGTATGTATGTATGTATGTATGTATGTATGTATGTATGTATGTATGTATGTATGTATGTATGTATATATGCATTATGTTTGTATGTATGTATGGATGGATGGATGTATGGATGTATGTATGTAAGTATTTATGTATGTATATATGTATATACCTATTATTGTTATTTTATATGTATTGATAATATCTATCTAAAGTACCAAATCCAGATACGTTTGAATCATGTTAAACTAAATATAGTAAACTATTATAGCTTCGATGGAAATTGGATTGTAAATACACAGCTTAAATCTTTTTGAAGACCAGAAAATGTAAAAAGATAAATAATATAATAAGGTTGGTGACTTGTTTCTCAGTATTCCTACTTATTGTAAACAATTTTTATTTTGTTTGATATTTTTTTATTAAACAGTAAGAAGTGATAATTTTTCACCGCTCACGAGTCATTACTAGAGGATTTTTTTGACAAAGCTTGATATTTGCATTGAAATTTGAAAAATTAGCTTGGAAAAAAGTTTGTAAAATATTTTTATTAAAAAAATTATGTAAAGAGAGAAATAAAAAAAGTTAAATGTTTGCTTTTTATAATACTGTAATAAATTTTATCTCGGTAATATTTTATTTGATCGAAGACTGGGTTGATTAAACCTAACATTTTGAACAGTTTATAATTATTATTATAATATTCGTTGTCACTTTTTAATCCGATTGTAATTAATTTTCTATGAAACTAAATGTGAGAATATATTTCCTCTGCTGAAGCCGGCTCTCAAACTTGAACGATTACCCGTTTATTCACGTGAATCCGTGCACGGAACTGTCATTACATCGAAACAAGCCGTATTACCGACTGATGGATAAACATTTGTTTAAAACTAATCTCCTGATGTAAATCACTTGCATGGGGCGTGTTGCATATGACCGCAGGGGTAATGTAATAGAAAGGATGGATGAGTGCTAGGTAATTATGGGATCTGCTGGTACAGCCCAGCCCCTGATGGGAAAATATTGGATTACCTGACGCTAAATAAAGCTCTTTTGTTTGGTTTCTCTTTTTAAATGTAAATATTATATATTTTGTTTTAGACCATTACGTAAGTGATAGTAGACCTTTCTGTCTTTACACACTTTGTATAAAGACAGTAGACCTCTGCCAACACTATGTATCATGATAGACATCTGAGCATACTGTGTATCATGATAGACATCTGAGCATACTGTGTATAATGATAATAGACATCTGAGCATACTGTGTATCATGATAATAGACATCTGAACATACTGTTTATCATGATAATAGACATGTGTATATAATGTGTCTCATGATAGTAGACATATGAACATACTGTGTATCATTATAGGAGACATAATATGTACACACTGTGTCTCAAGATAGTAGACATCTGAACATACTGTGTATCATGATAATAGACATCTGAGCATACTGTGTATCATGATAATAGACATCTGAACATACTGTTATCATGATAATAGACATGTGTATATAATGTGTCTCATGATAGTAGACATCTGAACATACTGTGTATCATTATAGGAGACATAATATGTACACACTGTGTCTCATGATAGTAGACATCTGAACATACTGTGTATCATGATAATAGACATCTGAGCATACTGTGTATCATGATAATAGACATCTGAGCATACTGTGTATCATGATAATAGACATCTGAGCATACTGTGTATCATGATAATAGACATCTGAGCATAATGTGTATCATGATAATAGACATATGTACACAATGTGTATCATGGCAGTATACATCTGTGCAAACTTGTTCTCACGACAGTAGATTTTAGTCTGTACTAACTGTGTATCATGACAGTAGATTTCAGTCTGTACATACCATGTATCAGGATATTAGACCTTTGTTTGTACACACTATACATTACTATAATATACCTCTGAATGTGGACACCGTAGCTCAGAATTAAATCTATTTGTAGTTCACTCTTCGTTTATTCCTACAATCTACGCCTATCTTGAGATCTTTTACGATCGTATAGCCTATAAGATATACCCATAATGTAATCAGTCAAGGTAAGACTGCTATATTACAGGTTAAACCAAGGTACGTCAAAAGGTGACTGTGTGTATTCCCGGTGTCATAAAAAAATATGGTTGATCTCTATAAAATATATTGAGCTGTAGATTCACACAAAAACCCCAAGACGCTGGAACTGCCTCTAGGTTTCACTACTGAACAGCTGACTTGGACGCTTCTTCGTCTGGTTGTGATGACTGTATCTGTTTAGCTTTGATATTATATCAGCAACAAAAAGGTGACAAACATTATCTCTATGGTCGACCTTCCTCCATTACAGGAGCTATCGACCTGCATGTCAGACTCATACAGTCTGATTCACTGGTAACGAGGAGGTCGGTGTTCGAACCTTGGCTGATTGAACTGGCGTGTGGTTTATTCACTATAGTTTTGATTTCACTCTCTCTCCAATCTAACTGCGGGAGCCTTTCCTCTAAAACTACCTTCATCATTAATTTTATCACCACGTCCTACTATACGTTCTGGTATAATAAATATAATCTGATAGAAATGAGTAGTTTTGAATCAATATAAGGTGTATCCCCATTTGCGTGGAGTTAAAGTGGAAAACCATTTAGGGTAAGAAACACCTTCAGTACACCCTACCCGGATTCAAATCATGATTTTATCGTCCTCTAAAATCCCAGTCTAGTGCGATAGTGACGCCTTAAACTGTTTCACCATTGAAGTGAACATTTTTTTAGCCAAGGCGTTAATAGCTTTGTTGTGAAACTCAACCATTTTCTTTTAAAAAAAGCCATGAATTTGAGCAGACTTTGCATGCTTTCTTTCTTTCTCTTACCTACATTCACCGGGTGCATTGGTGGTGCACGGGGTGGTGGGAAGAGTGGGGTGTAAGGAGAGGTATATGGGGTCACCAGGAATTCAAGATGGCGCTGGTTCCCAAGCAGCCGAGTCTTATTAAACCCCAAGTACCTAGGTTGACAGGCGCAGCGTAACATCAGACAAGTGGGTTTACGAAGAGGTGGGGTGTTAGGGGTATCTCATCCACTTAAAACACGAGTCGACCTCACGTTAAAATGATAATGATATTAGCCCCCTTCCTACCCCTTGCAGACGAGCGGCTCACGTCAATTAAGACAGGTTAATCAAGTAGCGTTGATAACGCGTGTGAATTACCTTCTTCGCGTCTGAGATCAACTTGAGATGAGTCGTTACCATCTGCAAGGATGCTTACCGTTCCTGGCCTTGTATTTCTTCCATCTTGTTACCATATGCAGGAATACTTAGCATTCCTGGCCTTGTATCTCCTCTATCTTATTACAGTCTGAAGGAATACCTACCATTCCTGGTCATGTAAATACTTACCATTCCTGTCCATGTATCTCTTCCATCTTGTTACAGTCTGAAGAAATACTTACCATTCCTGGTCATGTATTTCTTACATCTTGTTACAGTCTGCAGGAATACTTACCATTCCTGTCCATGTATCTCTTCCATCTTGTTACAGTCTGAAGGAATACTTACCATTCCTGGCCTTGTATCTCCTCTATCTTATTACAGTCTGAAAGAATACTTACCATTCCTGGTCATGTATTTCTTCCATCTTGTTACAGTCTGAAGAAATACTTAGCATTCCTGGCCTTGTATCTCCTCTATCTTATTACAATCTGAAGGAATACTTACCATTCCTGGTCATGTATCTCTTCCATCTTATTACAGTCTGAAGGAATACCTACCATTCCTGATCATGTATTTCTTCCATCTTGTTACAGTCTGCAGGAATACTTAGCATTCCTGGCCTTGTATCTCCTCTATTTTATTACAGTCTGAAGGAATACTTACCATACCTGGTCATGTATCTCTTCCATCTTATTACAGTCTGAAGGAATACTTACCATTCCTGGCCTTGTATCTCCTCTATCTTATTACAATCTGAAGGAATACTTACCATTCCTGGTCATGTATCTCTTACATATTGTTACAGTCCACGGGAATACTTACCATTCCTGGTCATGTATCTCTTCCATCTTGTTACAGACTGAAGGAATACTTACCATTCCTGGCCTTGTATCTCCTCTATCTTATTACAATCTGAAGGAATACTTACCATTCCTGGTCATGTATCTCTTCCATCTTGTTACATTCTGAAGGAATACTTACCATTCCTGGCCTTGTATCTGCTCTATCTTATTACAATCTGAAGGAATACTTACCATTCCTTGTCATGTATCTCTTACATATTGTTACAGTCTGAAGGAATACTTACCATTCCTGGTCATGTATCTCTTCCATCTTATTACAGTCTGAAGGAATACTTACAATTCCTGGTCATGTATTTCTTCCATCTTGTTACAGTCTGAAGGAATACCTACCATTCCTGGTCATGTATCTCTTCCATCTTATTACAGTCTTAAGGAATACTTACCATTCCTGGTCATGTATTTCTTCCATCTTATTACAGTCTGAAGGAATACCTACCATTCCTGGTCATATATCTCTTCCATCTTGTTACAGTCTGAAGGAATACTTAGCATTCCTGGCCTTGTATCTCTTCTATCTTATTACAATCTGAAGGAATACTTACCATTCCTGGTCATGTATCTCTTCCATCTTGTTACATTCTGAAGGAATACTTACCATTCCTGGCCTTGTATCTCCTCTATCTTATTACAATCTGAAGGAATACTTACCATTCCTTGTCAAGTATCTCTTACATATTGTTACAGTCTGAAGGAATACTTACCATTCCTGGTCATGTATCTCTTCCATCTTATTACAGTCTGAAGGAATACCTACCATTCCTGTCCATGTATCTCTTATATCTTGCTACAGTCCACGGGAATACTTACCATTCCTGTCCATGTATCTCTCATATCTGGTTACAGTCTGAAGAAATTCTTACCATTCCTGTCCATGTATCTCTTATATCTTGTTACAGTCTGCAGAAATACTTACCATTCCTGTCCATGTATCTCTTATATCTTGTTACAGTCCACGGGAATACTTACCATTCCTGTCCATGTATCTCTCATATCTGGTTACAGTCTGAAGGAATTCTTACCATTCCTGTCCATGTATCTCTTATATCTTGCTAGAGTCCACGGGAATACTTACCATTATTGGCTAAGTTTGATCACACTCCTTTAGTTCGTCAGAGATGACTCATAATGTCAAAGACCTGAACCTACACGCACTAACTGAACTATCTAAAGTCAATTTGTTAGAAGATTGTAGGTAAGTGACAGGTAACAAAAACTACCAGATCTATTCTCACGTCTCCATTCGCCAAGCCATATGATCAGCAAGACCATATTCAGTTACCCGCCTCGGTGGCGTAGTTGGCTAACGCGCTAGTCGTGTTGAACTCAACCGCCGAGGACGGGGAGATCGAGGTTCGAATCTCGGTCGGGTGAACTGGGGGTGGTTTTCCTAAATGGTTTTCCACTCTCCCTCCACGAAAATGCGGGTTCACTTCCTCTAAATTCAATCCTTCTAATTCCTAATCCATTAGAGTAATTAGTACTTAAGCGTATAACCCGAACGGGTAGTAAGACGCGGTGCTAAATATTATTATTAATATTCAGTTGTTGTCACTTTTGGTTGTCAAAACTTTCACAACAATCAATTTGCTTTTAATAATCTCTTTCTTTTAGCCGTTTTTACATTAGTGAAACACGAATCTATGAAAATTACCCTCTAGATGTTTCTTTTTCTTTTTTGTGAAAGCGGCATCTGTGGTATATTTAAAAATAATTTACAAACGAGAACTTTTAAACTGCTGCGTTATTTTCACAAATTAAAATGGTGAACCAGACCAACGAAGGCCGTTGATTATGTCCAGCAAATGGTATTCGGTTGTGTTTACAAGCTGTTTACAAAATAAAAACGTTTAATTTTGAAACTAATATTTTGATTGGCTTTTTCCTCTAAGTAAAAAAACACACATTTATTTTGTGACCAGTTATAAGAAGACACAAGTGGGAATATAATATTTTTAACCTATTATTTCATATAATCTAATATATCTTGTTGCCACAACCACGAAACCAAAAACGTAATACAGTAACTCGACATTGATTAATTCGAAAAATTGTTTAGTTCAAACCCACCATGATCTTACATGAAATTCTTATTTTAATCATTGCTAAAAAATAACATTTAACTTGAATTTTAGAGGAAATATGTGAATAATTATAATCCTATCTATTGTTAATTTATTCGAGTTTGTAATTATTATTTCAAACCTAACCAGAGATCTTTATTAAATCCCCCAAATGCCAAGAATGTCGTATGAAGTTAAAGCTATTGACGTATAGTAAAAGATAAAGCTGTGGACTCCACACCGACGGCGAGCAGGTTGCCTTGAATAAGGGATATATTGGCTCGGCTTTCATAGCTTCTGTGTGTCAATGAAATCATGCGATGATGCCCTGACTGATTTTTTTTTATGTCTACAAGTTTTTATATTTTGTGTTGGTTTTACATGCTATATTGTATATGTGTGTTTTATACATATAGCATATAAAATGTGTGTTTATATGTATCATATTTTGATGCTAGTGATTTATTATTGTGTACAAGCTGCCTGGATACTCATAAAAATGAATAGTTATAATTTAGGATGTCTCGAGTTTTTTTTTTAGATATTCCTTGGAATTCTAATTTTAAAATTTCTACTGTAGTTTAATTAATATTTTTTTGTAAATTAAACTAGTCACGAAAAAGCCAACTATACAGTAATACTTAGTGAAGTATAATTAAAATCGTCTATTAATACTTTTGATTGATGATCTAGTCTTACTATGAAAATAATTATTATTTCCACATATGTTAACATTAGTGACTTTCAACCAATGTTTGCAACAACAAATATCTACGGCCATGGCGAATCGATCGTATTTTTAGTTGCCTCTAAAGTTCACTGCACACACATATCAGTGACGTGTCAGTTCGCTCAGTTCCATGAAATCTCGTCAGTGCTAGTGATGAATAATGACGTTTATTCTAATTTGGCTGACGCCTCTTCGCATGTCCGGTGCAGTGCCGTATTTTAGCCCTCAGTGTAAGTTGCGTATCTGTATCGTGACGCTGTGTATCCTCGCCAACGATATTTTTTTCTATTTCACGGACGCTTTGAGATGTAATAATAATAATAATAATAATAATAATAATAATAATAATAATAATAATAATAATAATCATAATATTTAGCACCGCGTCTTACTACCAGTTCGGGTTATACGCTTAAGTACTAATTACGCTAATAGATTAGGAATGGGAGGGTTGAATTTAGAGGAAGTGAACCCGCATTTGCGTGGAGGGAAAGTGGAAAACCATTTAGGAAAAACCACCCCCAGTTCACCCGACCGAGATTCGAACCTCGATCTCCCCGTCCTCGGTGGTCGAGCTCAACACGACTAGCGCGTTAGTCAACTACGCCACCGAGGCGGGTCTTTGAGATGTAGTTTACCTCAAACATCCTCTTAGACGTTCTCTATAGCCTTTCTCCAGCGGGTGTCTTGCTATTTTAAAATTAACTTCTATTTTACTGACCAATTTGTTAAAACCATTTTTAGACATTATGAAATATTTTTAAAAAAAATCGTCTATGATCAATTAATTCCTTGTTTAGGGTAACAAATTCTCCTTTGCTTTCTGTTTTCTTCCATGTCTCGTTTCTTCGCCTGATGCACTTCCTCTCCATACAAACATATAGCCATCAATTCCATGTCTGTGCACATTGCCATTTTGTATATCCCTGACTTCAAACTGACCGAATGGACCAGATATTTGTGCAAGGACTTCACTGATACGTCACGAATGTCACTGACACTGAACTGACTTGGTACTAACAAGCCACTGGTATGTTTGAGAAAACCTAAATATCGAACTAAGGTCCCTTAGGCCAGTGCCTTGCCATTTTATCTCTTGCAGTTATTTGTCCAATATTTTAAGTGGATATTTTTAAAAACGTCTTAATTCAAGGAGGAAGAAACGAAGTTTGTTAATAACAAAGATACAAGCGTCCATTTTTGGGGGAGGCCAGGATGTTTTAAATCCCTCCATCCAATCCAGCCGGGATTAGCACTTCGGCCCGCTGAATACAGAATCAAGTACTGATCCAACTTTGCTCCGGTAGAGACAGAGAGTAGAATATATTAAAACTTAATCGTTTTCTGGCGACAGAAACAAAGCTCTTTTTTTTTTACTACTATTTGAAATGTAAACAGTTTAATCCTCCTCTCCCTTCCCTTGTAGAGTAAGGGGGGTCCAAGCGGCTATCACCGAGGAGACTAAGGACGGAATTTTAACTTATCCCCATGACAGCTGGTGGTACGCCTGCTTGTGGTCATCACTATCCCCCCTACCCCCACTGGGACAGGCTTCCACAAGACACGGTGGGAGAGACAGCTGTTCCATGATCAGCAGTTGGTGCCCCCTCTAGCGGCATCTGTATGGGGGGAGGGGGTGGCTAAGGGGTGAAGGGGTGTTCTATCTCTTCTACACGTGTTTCCATTATATCTAAGGATGGCAATTTTCTTTAATATATTGATATATATTTTAACACCACGTCCATTCGCTTCTGTACTAACTACACTCGTGGTTTTAGGGATAAGAAAGGTTTAATTACAGAAAGTCTCTCTACACACAAATGTGGGTACAATTACTCTAAATTATACCTTCCTCGTTTATAGCCCACTATAGTAACTATTATATAAGCATATAGCCCGAACGGCTAGTAAGACACGAAACTAAAAAGAAAAAATAGACAAAAAAGTGTTCCATTTATTTTGATTCACACGCTTTGAAGCGTAAATCGATACATAATATACATCGAAATAGATCGAATAGATCGATATATTGTATAGTAAAATTTAATATAAATTTATTGATGATATTATGATTAAGATGTTGATACATTTTTAAATCGATATATCGATGGCATCTCTATTTCTGCTATACAAGACCATACCCAAGCCCATGATATAAAACTAAAAATCGAAATTCAGTCTGTATTAATTTTTATTTCTGGAAATAAACGGACACACATTTGAATAGTTATAGTTGGGTCGAGAATTCACTATTTTATGGATTTATAATCTGAATATTAGAACATTTTTTAAATATTTTAGTTTTACTTTACAAAAGTCCAACACCACAGATCAGTCGGAAGCGTGGTCTACTGGTCTAAAGGTCCCGGGTTCGATTTACGGCAGGGGTGGGAAAAAATATAATTAATGAGATTATGTTTTTCTCTTTCATTCACAGTGATGAATTGAAGTCGGGAGGGGGGGGGGGGGGGGGAGCTGGATGTTGTGTCCTAGATTTAATTATTTAATATGCCTTGTGCTGATATAATCAGTCGGTCCAGAAATTGTACGTTAAAAACCTTTAAAAAATGTAATTACAATAATTCTTAAGTTTCTAGAAGTATTAAACTAGATGTTAACTTTTTGATGTTGTTATAATGCGTTCATTAAAACACTCCTAGACACAACTGAGATTATTGCGCAAGTGACGCGTTAGACCAGGGGTGTCAAACTCGCGGCCCTATCTATGATTTTTGTGCAGCCCTCGTACCTTTTGATGAACCATGTAACGTAATTGACTTGGACCGCTCTCATTTATTTAAAAGGTCATGGATGAAGGTAATTTTCTTTAAAGTATCGTATGTAAATTATCCTTTTAACACTTCATCCATGGAGAATCACGCGCTTTTCAGGAATAATATTCTAGAAGGATTTCACCACTCAAACTTATTTTTTATATATTCAAAATTTAACTCCGTAATATTTAACAAACAAGCAAGAGAAGCCAGCTCCCTATATCCAATAGGAAGCTAGTCTTCAATGCACCTGTCGCAGAAACGTACCTGATTGGTTTGTCTTGACATTGGTCACGAGAGACCAAGGGGCAAGGGCCACGTCCGCATATAAGCTGTATGTGCGTATGAAAATGGACAGAAAGTGCCGGCAAAATACCGAGAGTAGACGTATATATACAGAAAGGGCCGGTAAAATAGCGAGAGTAGACGCACAGATCTGTCCGGTGAAATAGATAGTGCCGGTAAAATAGCTAGATACAGACAATACACAGTTAATATTTCAATAAAGTGTAAAGGAAGAAAGAATCATTTAAATAAATTGTGTACAACAACAATAGTTGTATTTATTCCATAATTATCATTTCGTATCAACATAATTGGCGCTCGACCACGGAGCTATAAATACCAATTATATCTCAAACAAACCGTAATATTGTAATTGGCGCTCGAACACGGAGCTATAAATACCAATTACATCATCAAACATAGTCAAGAATTCAATATCACAACAATTGGCTCCCAATCGCGGGATCAATTTACAATATCATAACAACCATTAAAAATGCCACCCTATTATTATTTTTATAAACATCTAGAAATAAAATCTTTGAAGATGTTATATTTAGGAATTCGGTATACATTTGAGAAGTTGGTGTACCAAGTGTGTGTTTTTTCTTTGTCATGGATCAATTCGCAAAAGATGCTGAATCTGTGCGGCCAATATGTGTAAAGTTTGGCAACACATACGTACAGTATGTCGACAGTTGTTATCTCACATGAAACGAAACAAAGCCCACGAGAGATCTACAAACATTTCTCAACAATTAGTATAATATCTTCAGCACAAGATTAATCACACCATTGCAATTGCATTGGTGCAAATAAAAGGTTTCAAATATTTTGTAAGAAAACTATTGGGTGAGTCTTATTGTTTAAACAAAACCTCCATTACGTGAGTCTGAAAGTGATCTATACCGACCGAGCGGCCGCCACCATTAGCGGATAGAGGGTGTCATGTGGTCAGCACAACACGGCCTCGGGCCGTTAATCTCAGTTTTCTAGACCAGAACTGCTACTTCTTTATTATGTTAGCTCCTCATTTGTCATCACGAGTCTTGGTTGACCCCGTTACAGACCCACCGCTTCACAGATATATTCTGGACGCGCCAGACATCGAACCCGGGACTTCTGTATTTGTACCAAGGAAGTCTGACCTCTAGAACACAAAGGGGGTCGTTATTTTATGAAGGGGTTTATTATTTTTTTGCTGTAGTATTAAGTTACTAAGCTTGAATTATATTTTATTTTAAGTTATTTAAACTATTCATTTTTTTAAATTGTCACCTCCTCACTATTTAAAATTGTTCAATGTGGACCTTATTAGCAAAATGTTAAGCACGCTTGGGTTATAGCATTTAACCAACAAAGCTGGTCTTAGCACAATAATGTTCTGTGAACATTTTTACCTCCAGGTATTTGATAGCACATGAAACAATAAAACAAATGAGTGTTGAGCTGACCGACAGTAATTTCTAAATTACTTCTCCATAACCAGTAATAGCAATTTGTTCTCGACTCGAAGCTGTCCCTGGAGGTGATACGACTAATAGCTGATCCCACAGAGTTTTACAATTGCAGTAATTTAGTTAATGAGAGCCGGACCGAGAGGAGCTCTCACAATCTCCATCAGAGCTGATACAATTACTTTATTTAAATGTTATCTACCGTTTTATTTAGAAACTGTTTGTTTTGATTACTGAACAACTTTGGACGTTTGGACAGGGAACGCTGTTCGAATTTGAAATATCACTTGTGACAGCTACTAGTCCTCTTACAGCATGGTGTTATATAACTCCTGGAATAAGCGGCCTAACTCACAGTTACAGTCACCATCCCTGGCTCTCACATTGTAGATCTAGATTCGACTCTGTGGCAAGGCATAACATTCTATTTGACGGTCGTATTAACTCTTTTCTCGTGTCACAGGTGGCACCAATCATCCCCCTGGTGAGAGTCTGAGGAAATTAAGGTCTTTAGGCTTGATTAGGAGCGTGGGAAAGTCGCCTTTTAATTTCTTGATTTTATATTGTGAGACGCTACAGTTTCAGGGGAGAGGGGGAACGCGTAGCCTACTTGCAATTTTTATAGTAAAAATTTTTGTCCAAAATAAATAAAATATTACTTCATTTAGTTTTCTACACATGGTAATCTCAACATTTGTTCAATATCTGTCATGAGCATTTTTATAATATATATGTTATTAACAGAACTTTATTTCTTCATTTTAAATATTTATGTTAAAGTCTCACTATGCCTAAGACCAATATTCAAACAGTATTGATATTACAATTTGTAGAAAACTTTACTAAACTTATCTACTGAATCATAATTTTCCAAAAAGAGTTTTGTCGTAAAAACTGAAAAGATACTGACTAATTGCTTTCATTCTTCTCACGCTTCTCTCGTCCCCCAGTAGAAAACTTAGAAAGTCATGGGATGAACTAAAAAAATGTGGCAGAGGAAAGTTTGAGTGGCGAAGTTTTGTCGCGCCCCTCGCTCCACATAACGAGTTAAAATAATTTATATTACCTAAATACACCCCTATTTGGATTCAAGCCTGATCTCGCTGTCAAAACAAAGTGTTAACAAGACTTGCACTTCCGATTCAACCCATTCCCCGTCATCAGCAGTGACCGATGTGACTTACAAACGATCTTAACTCAAGATGGAAACATATCTATACCTTGACACTAGCTCCAGGAACTGTATGTAAGGAACCCTTACACTAATATCAGCGTTTTGACACCGCCTGTGTTTGAACTGGGAGTCACCAGACCTGTGGTTAGTCACGCTAATCACTAGAGAGACACTGGTTTAGTTCTGCGGTGTGCGGCGGGGTAGCCTACACCGTGTTAATGCGGCGAAGGAAACATGTTGATCCCTCCATGGCTAGGGGTTGTTGACACTGGCGTGTGATCCAGCTCTCCGTGCTGTGTGGCCGAGTGGTCGAGGGGGGTGGCCCAGGTAGCTCTGACGTTGCTTCCTGATTTAGAACAGTGGGGGTCAACCTTCTTCGTTCGTGTGCTCCCAAATGTCATATCTCTCTCTCCAACTTTGTACCCCCAAAGCTGTTGGTACAAAATGAGAGTTTTACATATTCTATAATCCACATCTAGGGGAGAGAGAGAGGACGGGGAGAGAGGGATAAAGAGAGAGAAATGGTTCTCCCAGATCGCATGTTCTTATGTCCGGGTTTCTTGTTGTTCTTGTTCAAATTTATTATAATTATAATATACATATATATATATCCATATCTTCTAGATGTCTTCGCATACCCCAGATTGAATACCACTGATACATGACGTACTTTCTTCATATTATGTAAGGGAACAAAGGCACCTTTATTTTAAATTCACCTCCTCGGCCTGTCTTACTTATCATTCCGGTTATAAACAGCTTTCATTAATCTAGGAAGACGCATAACATCAATGAAACTCGCATCGGTGGTCACTTGTACAAGGCGTCAGCCTCGCAATAGATTGGATTACTGCTGATGGGGAGATTTGGGTGAGAGGATGTTTTTACTTTACGGTTTATCACTCTTATCCAAGCCACATTTTATCTCAATTATATCTTACTCATACCTACCTCGTTAGTGTAAAGATGCGGATACCCAGGACGGGTAGTAAGACGTGCTGCAGAGAGAAAAACACTAATTAAAATATGTTTTAACATGTGTCTTTTTTTCGATTTAATCTCCTTTCTTTATTTTACTTTGTTCTCTCTATCTCTCCATCTCCCTTTCTCTGAAGTGTGTCTACTCCCCTCCAACACACCCCAATCCCCATGCAAGATATCCCGCCAGGCAGCGCTGTTATCAAAGCGACGGAGGCTGGAAAGAAAAGTAAACCTTCCCTCTCGTATCTGGGCCGGTTGGTATTCTTGCAGGCAGCGCGCCTAGCGGCGACCAGATGAGGTTGGCAAGGGGGGATGATCAATACTACGAGGGGTTGGCTTGTACGTGTACAACATAGTTACACCAGGGTTAGGGGTAGTTAATTAATACTCTGCCACTGCTACTCATTAACAAACAACGGGAGAGAAACGTTTTTATTTTAGAAATACACTTAACACGACCGAGCTATTAGAACCCGGGACCTGCTGGTCATGGATGAATGTTTAACATCTGTATAGTGAAAGCTAAATGTATATCAGAACATTCCGGACCGGGATTTGACCCCATACCAGCGTTATTCAACTTGGTAGGGCTATATCCACTCCATACATGCATACTCAAGGAATTAATACGGGTTTGAAATGCGTCATGAGCAGAGATTCGAAAGGCGAAACCTTGTTTTAACGTGTCATTGATATACCGACTGTCTAACAGATTATATATCATTAGTTCGATACCCTGTCAGAGATATTTCCCTATAATAAGTCATATTAACTTACAGAAAGTAATGATACTCAATTAAGTTGCTGAATTTGTACACCCCAATTTTCTTGAGATTTATCTGCAGCTGTCACTTCTGATATATGTTATCAATACATATAAAATAGTAATAATAGTACATAGTAAAATGTGATCAATGTTGAGCGTGACAAGTGTTTTGTATTTTCTGAAAGTGGCTCCAAATATCCATTCGTAAGAAAATCAATGTATATTATTGTTACTACAAATACCCACACCAATAGCCAAGTGGATAAAGGTGACAGCTTAGTCTAGTTTTTTTTCCGATGTCTAGAAGGAAGAGGTTCGAGTCCTAGCTGGGTAAATCGAGGTGATCTTTATTAATTTCCACCCAAATGCTGGGCATCCCTTTAAATTCTGTCTCTATTACTTCTACCCTTTTAATTCAAATTTAGGTAATTCCAGTCAGTTAGTAAGACGCAAAGCACAGAGTCATAAGGTAAACATCGTAAGTTACCTCTCTGTGCTAATATTAAGAGTTTAAAAAAATTATTTTTTAGATCTATTTATTTTTAACGACCTCGATACGCCATGTTTATTTAGTTACTGGGACCTCCTGATTGTGATAGGATCTGAACCCTACGCACCAGAAGCCGTTGTTGATGTTGTCCTGAAGTATTCTCCCCCCACCCCCTCCGGGTCACTGCAGCATTTTCTAGGTATTCGTTGTGTTCCACTTTGATGTGGTCTACGAGATTCTCTCTCCATGACCACCACAACTCCAGACAGGAGTCGAGGTGGGTACCTCGGGGCTTGGAGACAAGCTCTTCCTGACACAAGACACTAGGGAATGCCGGGAAAGTTCCTATTTTATATCCTCACCATCCTCTAGCTATTAGGTTAACTAAGCAGTAGACTTAATTTGTATTTTGAGTAGCCTGAAGCAGAGGTGGCTTTGGGTTGTTACCAGGGTAGAAACTTTTTTACAGACTGTACCAGTAAATTGTCCCCTCTAAACCCTCACTACTTGTTTAACCAACTACATGCAGTGGCGCAGGAACGTTTTGATTTTTGGGGGTGGGGAGGGGTAAAAAAAATAATGTACTTTTATAGGGGATAACATTTTTGTGATTTAAAAATGACCAGGAGATGTAATACAGCTGTTCCTCGCACTACGTTAATGATTAGTTCTGATAAATAATAGCGTAACACTAAAACGTGTAAAGGGAATTGATTTTAACATGGGAAATATAGGGATTACTCAAAATGAAGAAAGTAAATTAAAACCTAAAACTTGTAAATGAATGCAATTTTTATTAATTTATCTAGCTAGTACAATACTATAAGTAGCCTACACCTAATGTAAATCTTCAATCACCTTAAATTTGTACACAAATTCAATTTTTAATTAATGTATCTAATTAATACAGGGCTACAGGTACACTTACTGTTAATCTTCAATCGCATGACATAAATTAACTGGATCTATATCACTATCGTTTTCTCTTGACGGCCCTGGGACGGTAGGCTCTCGCTCTCTTGAAGTCCCTGGACTGTAAGCTCTTGCTGTCCTGCCTGGGTCATTAGACTGAAGATTTTCAACTTTTTTGATGAAATGGTCAAGACTCAACTGGCGAGTAGCATTCTTCCTCTTTATGTAGAGTTATTTGTAGCAAGCCAAAGAACTCAATCTCTTTGGCAACTTTGACGCTTCTACCCATGTTAGGGTTATTCTCTTCAATGATTCTAATTGCACTGTCAATGTGCTTAAAATTCAGCAAATTGTTTGTTGAAAGTTGTTTGATAGGCTCAACAACATAAGGCTCTTCCTCTTCATCCTTTATGTCATTCTCCATTTCTAGAAGATCTTCTTTGGTGAGTTCTTTTGAGTGGGATTGGAGCAATTCTTCACCATTTGCCTGATCTATGTCCTAAAATCCAACATCTTTTTTGTCAACTATGTCATGTCTTGAATTGGAAAACTCGTGTTCAGGATCAAAATCATGAGAATCAGAAACTTCAGGTCAAATATTTTTCCAAACTCACTTCATACAGAACTGTTTAATATTCTGCCCATACATCTCCAATGTTGTCAATACCACCCCCTTAACATCAAACTGTACAGTAAATATCTTTGTCCTCACTAGAATGTGCACTGGAAGGTTACGCCACCACCGCACAGGGTGACTGCGAAACTACAGCCAACCATGCATTATTATTATTTAATTGCATTATAGCAAAAACGCGTAAAATGAGATCGCGTTTAATTAGGGATACCTGTATTTAACGGTCCCATCGTGCATTTTCCTCATTTATTTTAGTCATGCCAAACATTAGAATTAGTACACACAAAACTAAGTAAGAAAAATTATATCTGATGCGGCTCAACAAAATTTTTTGAAACACTAAAAATTAAAGTAGGTCTCATACACCTTTGCCCTATATTCGCTATAGCTATAAAACCACTAATTAATTTTTCAGATTTCAAGTTTGTTGAGTCTCTCAGGGTATGCATTAAGCAGACACGGGTAATTTAGTCTACGTTGCCTCATCATGGAGCGAAGATAGTCTTTTATTCGTATAAGATTGGAAAAACTTCTTTCTGCAGTAGCTGATGTAGCTGTATCACTATCAGAGTTTTCAGAATCTCTTCAGTGTGTGCTCAAAGAACATTTTGTTTTTATTATGTTACCTTAGTGTGAACTTTGTATCTTTCCTCAACAAGATCTTTACATTATCTAAAAGTTTTATTATATTATTGGGAGGGGGTAAAAATGATACTTTTTACCCCCCTCAATTTTACGGGGGGGTGTATAAAATTTACCCCCGTATACCCCCGTTCCCACGCCATTGACTACATGCACAATAATATAATGAACAAATGTATTGGCACGCTTCGGTGGTCTAATGATCTACCACGTTACCCTCACAATAAATGGTTTATCGATGACGGGGAGATCTGAGTTTGAATCTCAGTCGGGTGTACAGAGGGTTGGGTTTTTTTCCTGCGTGGCAATAAACTCTACACAAAATTATGAGTATGCTTCCTGTGAATTCAACCTTCCTCATTTATAGCACATTGGCGTAATTAGCACACGATCGTACAACCCGACCGGTTAGTAAGATGCGTAGCTGAACCAAGAATATATAGTGTAAAGTATTATAATGAGAGATCTTGTCAAAAAAAACCTTTTGACTGGTAAAAACTGGTCAGCAAAACAACACTGCGATGTAGCAGTGAATGTGTTGCGAGCGCTGACACAATCAGTGAAAACAACACTGGATTACATGAAGTGTGCGAGCGCTGACAGAAACTCCAGTGAAAACAACACTGCGATGTAGCAGTGATGTGTGCGAGCGCTGACAGAACATCCAGTGAAAACAACACTGGAATGTAATGGAATGTACAGCGAGTGCTGACAGAAACATCCAGTGAAAACAACACTGCATGTAGCATGAATGTTGCGAGCGCTGACAATCATCCAGTGAAAACAAACTGCGATGTACATGAATTACAGCGATGCGACAAAATCCAGTGAAACACAATTTCATCGGTTATCAATAATAATAATAATAATAATAATAATAATAATAATAATAATAATAATAATAATAATAATAATAATAATAATAATAATAATAATAATAATAATAAATAATAATGCTTTAGGGTGAAACTTTGGACGATTAGATAAATTTATCCAATGGAAGGTTACAAAAAAATAAAATGCCAATAACAAAAACAATACACGATACCAATAGTAATGGTGGACCATAAAACTTCCATTCCAGTCCAAACTGGAGCAAGAACGACCCAATTGGAAACTGCATTTATGAGCAAATCTCTCCCCCGGGAAATGGAAAGGGAGAAAACTGGACGATGGGGATCAATAATACTTAAAATATTTTCGGATATGTAACGTGTACATTCTAGGTATGATGGTCACATTGTACACGACTTACAAACTAACATAACGTATACCAAAAAAAATGTGACAGGACTGTACTAAAAAATTGTTCCCTCTTCTCCTCAATCATCCGTTTGACCAACCACTGCAGAAGTAACTTTGGCACAGTCCGGAATAGAACCAACTCCCAGAGATTCTATAAATCAATCAATGGCAAAAGTATATTGGAATTTTTGGGGTCATGAGATTAATTTTTATAGGAACCACGATGTTAAGTTAACCATACTGACATTAGGAGAGTGTTCAGCGTGCTTGACTAAATTGGAAGACCAGGCTTTGATATGATGTTGATACATATTTCTCGTCGCACCGTTGGACCTATTCATTGAGAAAGGAGGGTGAAGAGCTCAGAAGATATCACCCAAGAGCTGGTTGTCACTCAACATAAATCTTCAGGACCATAATAGAAAGACGAAGATATCAGAAGAGATGTATCACCCAACACGCCATTGTCACAATAACTTCAGGACCCTTGGACTCTTTTTTGCAAGGAGGGTGAAGGTACCAGGAGGACACTACTATCCAGGAGGTGCCTGTCATAATACCTGTGGGGTCTACTATTAGACATTGCTCCCTCTATGGCTGGATAGAGCTCGCTGGACCAGTACTGACGCATCAATCACCGTGATTAATGACGCACTTCCGGTCCAATAACCCCCTACCTCCCCTTAACCCCCCATGGCTCTCCCAAACATTCACCACAGACATGCATCTGTATCGATTACAAGAGAAGTAGATACTCTGTACGATGCGATGTGGATCATGAGTTTAGAGGGAGGGGTAGAGGCTTCATTTCCATGCAAATTCAACCCTACTCTCACCCCCAGTATTCGCTCTATGTGACGGCTTCTGAGAAACCGCCTACGGGACATATTGGAGTCAGGGTGTAGGGACTTTGTAAGGTTGTACCATGCAAACGATTGGCAGGGTTTGCCATGCGGTTAGCATACCGGGCCGTGACTCAATAAGATGAATTGACTTCACGGAAATTATACCAAAGTCTGGATCGGAAGGTTCAATACCGAACTATTTCATAATGTATTTTATCCTTCCTGCAGTGGATTTCCTTTCCTCCTTCCAAGCTAGTAAATTTACTGATTTATTACACCCTCTCTGTTAATTCTTCCATAAACTAAGTCGTTAAATACCTTGCACGAATTCCACGTGACCGTTTTCAGTCGGAAAACCCATGCGTTCAGTTATTTAAAGATTCGAGTGAATAAAAAATGTATCTGGACATGCAATATCTTTCCATATGGATAGTACAGTCGTTAATTTAAAGAATGGCTAATTGCTGATAAGTGTTCATTTCACTAGATAAATACGGTAGGTTTTGCAGTTAGTAATAATATGAGCCAATACAATATTCAATGCTGTAACCGTTTCTTCCGCCATCCTCTGTCAGAAGGATCCCGAGGGGGGCGGGGAGGGTCGAGAATTATAACTGTTGGAGTCAGTCAATGGAGGTAGACACTACTCCAGAGAGCCACACACATTGATCGAGTACCACAGGAAGTACCGACAGGGCACAAGACTGGTACCCTGCGAGGCACAGACGGGATTCCCCCGGTCTTTAGAGAGCCCCGTTCGTACCCTTGTTCCTAATGTTCATGAACATAGGATACGTACGTAACTCAAGTTGGTTCACCACATTGCTGGAGTTTTTTCAATAGTTTGTGCTTTATTTGTCTTATATGTGCCCGAAAATGAACGTTTTTGCTCTAGGCGTTCTAGAAAACATTTAATGTGACGGGCCAACTTGAGCTTTCCCTATACTGTAACCTTTAGAAAACTAGAGTTCTAGCTAGCCCACCACATTAAATATTCCCTTAAAAGTTTAATTTTAGAGAATAAATGTTCAGTTTTGGGTACATTATGCGCAAACGAAGCACAAACGAATGGAACAAACAAAATCTTTTACAATAATTTTTCCAAAATGGAGCTTGATTTAAGTTTTCTACAGCTTACCATACGTTATAAGGAAAGCTAAAGTTAGCCGACCACATTAAATGTTCTCTAGATTCCCTGATTTTAGAGCACAATTGTTCATTTTTGGGGACATATGAGCACAAACGGAGCACAATGGAGTACGTGAATAGAATTTTTCTATGTTGAGTTTTTCAATATGTGGTGGGTTATCTTGAGCTCAAGCTAGTCAGCCTAATTAAAATATGTTATCTAAAAGGCCCAGTTTCACAGCACAAAATTAATGTTCATGTTCGGCACATATGAGTACAAAAAGAGCATAAACGATTGAACGAAAAAAGATTAATTTTCGCACATGGTGGACCAACTTGAGTTACGTAGGATACGTCAGTCCTCATTCAAAGGTATCGAAGAGGATCCTAGTTCTCTCACAATTGTCTCTGGGAGGGGTATAGCGTCTCCTCAATCACTTCGCCCTCCGGGCCAATCAGAGAGCAGCTGCTTCCTCTATGAAGGGATGTAAGGTTGTAATTAAGTGCTTCCCATACTCATGGAGGCTGAGTAAACCTTATTCTCTCTGAATGTGGATTTGTGTTAAGACAGTAATCTGAGATACCCGCTTTCGGTGGGCGAATGGGCTAATGCGTCACTCTGGCAATAGATGGGACTTTTAATTACGGAGAAATTGCGGTTCGAAACCGGTTGGGCTTACTGAGGGAGTTTTTCATAAATAATTTTCCCCTCTACTTCCACGCAAGTGCTGGTACACTTCCTCTCAATTAACCTTCCTCATACCCTAACACATTAGTAGCTAGTACATATGCGTATATCCCGAACGGGTAGTAAGACGCGGTAATAAAACAAATAATTTCAGGCCCCGATACTCTCCTGTGTAATAGTACACGTTACACTACTCGTACATATATCTAAGCAGGTGTCGGCAACCTTTATCGGCCCTGATCGACTTCAACAATTGTCAAAGGTGCCGCAATCACCTTTCGTTTCTACACCCTACTTTTAATTATTATTTTTTATACATCTTGTAATTATTCCTTAAATTCAATATTTCCATTAATCCTAATGTCTTATAATATAAATAAAAAAATGTACAGTACAATCCGTTTACCTGAAAGGGAGCAGTTTACCTTGAGTGATCACACTATGGCCCTATGTTATAAGATACACCATAGTTGGAAACCAAACAAGGTAGCAGTCTTACCTTGACTGATACACTTGGTCCTATGTTATAAGCTACACCATATGAACCAACAAGGTAGCAGTCTTACCTTGACTATTATCACATGGCCCTTCTTATAAGCTACCCATAGTGGAACCAAAAGGTAGCAGTCTTACCTTGATTATTACAATGACCCTGTCTTATAAAGCTACAACATAGTGGAAACCAAGTAAGGTAGACGTCTTACCTTGACCTACATATAAATATACAATTATAGAATTCAATATAAAATATTTGGTGTGATAAAATATATGAGAAAGACTTAAGTGAAATTATAGAATTTGTACTATATTAAGTTTATATAAATTAATAAGGATGGTTAATTTGATAATAATATATGATATTTGATATCAGAACATAAATATAAATTACAATTTAATTCATTCTGAAAATAAATTGATTAAAATGAAGTTATTTTTACACACATATGATTAAAAAGATATCAGGACATAATTAATTAACACATTAAAATGTGAGTCAAGGTTACAACATGTTAAAAGTAAAATTATAACAAAAACATAAACAATTTAACATAATTAATCTCTAAGATAATTGTTTTTGAATGACTAGAGTATAATGTTTGAATTTGATTTACTTTATGTGAATTATATAGAAAATTAAATTTTTTTTCGAAGAAAGGTGAAATGTTGAATATATCACAGTTTATTGAATTCTATTATCTTATCTGAAATTCCCTTGCTCCTTTTATAGGCATCGTAGAGATGACCTTAGAATTCTACATGTTTCGGCACATCTACGGCGCCATCATCAGGACTAAATCAAAGAAAATAAATAATAGTTTAGGACAAGTAACCAGGTGACTAATTACGATACGCCCTATCTTATAAGCTGTATCATAGTGGAATAATACAAGGTAAGTTTGCCTTTTCGTGACGATGTATTTTCCTACTCTATCACTGAAAATTGCTGCGAGACAGATCTATTGCCGACCCCTGATCTAGATAATATGTATATATACTACCTATATATGTATATATACTATCTATATATGTATATATAATATATAATATATATATATGAATGAGAACTTAATGTAAATATATTCTAACCACGACGCCACACATAGCATTTGTTTTAAGTTTCCCATGGCTTGGAAGTTGCCTTTACTCGTTTTTTATGAACTTGAATCTATACCGAACTTTGAATTCTTGAGGCTGAATGAAAACCGCGAAAATGCAACAAACCTTCATAAAGAAGAACTACGTTGTACTAGTTTGTGTAAGTAAAGTGAGAATTTTAAACAACTTGTACCAAAACTCGACATACAAACAAACTCCCTAAGGCATTAACATTCAAAACCAAATCATCAGCCTTTATTTTCAAGTACTCAATATCTGGATGACAGGTGGTAGGAAATAATGTAGCCAAATCTCGTGGAATAGTAGTACTAGGCTATCTCTCTGGAATGGATTTAAGCTATCTCTCTGGAATGGATCTAAGCTATCTCTCTGGAATGTATCTAGGCTATCTCTCTGGAATGTATCTAGGTTATATCTTTGGAATATAACCAGGCTATCTCTCTATAAAATGTATCTAGACTATCTCTCTGGAATGGATCCAGGTTCTAAATGTATCTAGGCTCTCTCTTGGAATTTATCTAGCTATATCTTTGGAATGGATCTAGGCTATCTCTCTGGAATGTATAATAGGCTATCTGGAATGTATATAGGCTATCTGGAAAGTATATAGGCTATTATGGAATGTATAGATAGCTATCTGGAATGTATCTAGGCTATATCTTTGTGAATGGAGCATGGCTATCTCTCTGGAAAGGATCTATATCATCCTCAGTCAGTCCCTCAACCCACTGAGTGACAGGAACCTCTCTCCATAATTCAGTCAATTGCACCAGTGCACTATACCTCCCGCCACTCCATGAAATATGTACAATAGCCGCGAGTTTCTAAGCCGTGTTTAATGACGAGATTTCCCTCTTGCAACAACCCTTCACTCTACCCCTGCGTCCCGCCCGTGGCTTCCCTTCTTACACGCTGCTACCCCTTCCATTGCTCAACCCCCTTACAACTCCCTAGTTCCTTCCACGTTCAACAACCTCTGATTCAACATCTTTTTGGAAATGTTTTTGTGTTTGGTTCAACAGTGTCTTTTTTGGGAACATGTTTGTTTTTGGTCCAATAGCTGTCTCTTGTAAACATGTTTGTTGTTTGGTCCAATAGCTGTCTATTGAATCATGTTTGTTGTTTGGTCCAATATCTGTCTCTTGAAGCATCTTTGTTGTTTATCTAATAGCTTCTCTTGAAACATGTTTGTTGTTTGGTCCTAATTAGCATGTCTTCTGTGAAGCATTGTTTTGTTGTTTGGTCCAATATCGTCTCTTGAAGCATGTTTGTTGTTTGGTCTAATAGCAGTCTCTTGAAACATGTTTTTTGTTTGGTCCAATAGTAGTCTCTTGAAACTGTTTGTTGTTTGGTCCTAATAGCTGTCTCTTGAACATTTTGTTGTTTGGTCCAATAGCAGTCTCTTGAAGCATGTTTGTTGTTTTTTTGGTTTCCTGGTGCAGATAAACTTGCTATGAAAGTAACAATAACAACAATAACAATAAAAACTAGATGTAGTTAGGATCTTATTACCATAACAGTTTTAGACTAGGTCGACATATTAGTAATAAACGGTAGGTTTCCACTTATCATGTAGAGAAAGTATTTAGTCACGGAATTATTTATTTTTACCTCGATATTGTGATGAATTTGTATGTTGATTTCGTAACAGAACTATAAGAGAGATGGTATAACAATTCTGTCTGTCCTTCTGTCTGTTTTCTTTCCTTAACACGGAGCTACAGCTGAAACTGTTTTATGAACCTCGTTCAAACTTGATATTATTGTAAAATGGTCGTACCTCGAGAGAGAGAGAGATTTTAATTGAATTTAAAGGAAATTACCAGTATTTGCAAGGACAGCCATTTAAGGGAGTAAACACCCTTAGCACACCCAGCCAGGTAGCGAGACATGACCACCCCATCACCGGCAAACCAGACTAGATGATCCATACATTAAACACATGAACCCACCTGTGCGGGTATTATAATTATTATTTTTATCACCGTGTCTTACTACCTAATCAGGTTATACGCATATATGACAATTACTATAATTGGGTAGGTATGAGGAAAAAAACATTTAAGAGTTAATTCTACACGTATTTGCATGAGAGGAGGGTAGGAAATCATTAGAAAAAACCACCTTCGGTAGACGCGACCGGGATTAGAACCCCAATCTCCCCATCTTCAGCAGGCCAGTGTAACGCGAGAGTGACGCCTTAGCCCATTCGTCACTGAAGCGGGTAACTAATTAATTAACCAAATAAATGCTATGACACATCCGTAAATACTTTCGCGTTTATTATAGTTTGTGACAAAATTTTCATAAATCTTTTAGCAGTTAACTACCCTCAAATTATTATTCATTTTTTTTTTTACAAAATTGGACGTAAATTATTATTTATCGTGTACCCAGATAGTCATTTTTAACAAAAATTTTATCATTTTCGAAAAACTTAACTTTATATAAATTAGTCATCAGTAAACTACCCTTAAATAAATTCCTCCCCAAAAAAACAAGGTTATTTGTCATGTAAAACACTTCCCAGATATATATTCGAAACAAAATCGTTATAGCCAGTTGCTAAATATTTCATATTTTCAAAAATCAATCATAAGAAAACTATCCTTAATTTGAGGTCCACAATCAAAACTAATAATATCTTTGAGTTACGACCGTGTTACATCTAAATATCAATTTGGAACAAATTTCATCAAACTGTTTCGGATGTAGCCCCAGGGACAGACAGATACAGATGGAAAATTGTAAGACCACTTTTTTTTTGTATAAACAAAACGTCAAGATTCATAATAAACTTGAGGCAGAACGATTTTTTTTCTGATCATAATATTTTTTCTATATGAAGAAGTAAAAATATAATATCATTCGGCTGAGGGGGGTTTTCTTAGAACAAATCCGGCTGATGGAACCTTTAAAATAAAATCTCGTGGCCTTCGTCTTCTTGAGCTACTTCAATTTTTGTTGATCCTTCCCCTTTGAATCTCCCCCTTTCCCCTTACATTCCCCATCAAGCCATCTTTCTTGTCTTTTATCTTTTTTTATAATATCTTGAGCTCATCCAAGTTAATTCAATTCTTCGGTATCAATCCGTCCTGAACCTTTTGTAGAGGTTGCGAGGTAGAATAAAGGGGAGGTAGGGGATTTTCACCCCACCCCCCTTAACCGTTACTTGTGGGTTTTATTTCCGGGTGGTACAGGCAATGTCTGGGGAGTTCCCTATGACGTCATGAACCTCTTGTGGCCGGACTAGAGCGCACTTATTCTCAATCCGCGCTCACTACTTATTCTTCTTGGGGGGTGGTCCCCCACATGAGACAACCCAGCATGGAATTAGGTCTTTTTCTCTTCTTTGGAGGGAAAGAAAGGATGATTTATGGAAGGGGAGTTAGTAGTAGGAGGGGAAGGATTATTGCTTGATGTCATTCTTACCTCGCATCTTGGACGCGCTCTTAGAGGGCAAAAAAAAAAAAATTAAATGGGGCAATGGGCATTTTGACTGTCTTTTTATTTTTAACACCACGTCTTACTACCCGTTCGGATTATACGCCAATGTACTAATTACACAAATGTGTTAGGGATTATAAATGATTAATCTAGTGTAAATGCGCCCACATTTGCGTGGAGGGAGAGTGGAAAACCATTTAGGAAAAATCACCCTCATTGCACACGACCGAGGTCGAACCCCGATCTTCTCGGCTTCGGCAGTTTGGTCCAACACTAGATTAGCGCATTTGACCACGCGCCACCGAAGCGAATGGACGATTTTCAACAAAAATAAACAAATAATGGCAAGAACATTGCTATATTTATAGCTGCATAGCCCACTTCGGTGGCCACATGGTCTAAGGAAGAGGGTTCCCAAAGATTTTTGAACCAACGGAGCCCTTCCTTTTACCATAAAAAAATACATGCTGGAGCTCTCATAAAAACTTTACACTAATATTATAAACATTCAATAACGACAGTTACATTTTACAAATATCCAAGACCTAAAACAAAGGGAAGACATCACATGTTCTGGCTGCGGGCAAATGTCCTTTATTCAGATATGAAAAAATTGTCAATCTTAATTGGTGATGTTATTTGACAGTGTGTAAGACAAATAAAGAATATTATAAAATAGCCTCACGGAGTCTGAGATAGCTATGGCGGAGCCCAGGGTATAAGGAGTCACTCTCGCAATATGCTCAAACTGCCATAATGGTGAGATCAGGGCTCAAATACGGGTCGGGTGGACTGAGGGTGGTTTTTCATAAATGGCTTTCCACTCTCCTTCCACACAAGTGCGGGTGCACTTCCTCTTAAATTCAACCTTATTCATCATTAACTTGATAGTGCAGTTAGTATATAATATGCGTACAGCCCGAACGAGCAATGAGACGCGGTGCTTTTATATATATATGAGAAAATACCAATACACACTGCCGGCATTTGAACCCCTACATTCCTGACCCCTGAAATGGCAATATGAGGCTGACATCGTGTCCGCATGTTCACCGGTGTGGGTATTTGTTGGTGCTGGAGCCGAGGATAAAACAAATAAAATTTATGTTGATATTAGTATATAAAAGTAGCGACAAGGATTAATTTACTGCCCCACTCTCCCATTTTAACGTTCACACCTAAGGGAAGTGTGGACGTGATGTTTCAGGTGATGTCCAACTCCCTCTTGAGAGATTCAGGTTAACATCTAGGTGAGGTACAACATTTTGTTACACGTGATGAAAAAAAAGGTGAAGCTAGATTCATTCGGAGTTCACTAAATACGTCTTCTTGGAGCAAACGCAGTAGATGTCATCCAACATATTCTTTCCTCTTCTCGAGAGGAGGGAATTATATCTCCCGACAGTTGGTACAAGTGTAACAGCGTGCGGCTTGACCCATCAAAAGCTGACACGTACCAGGCTGGTCACAAAAACAAAACAAAAGAGAGGATGGTTTAACCGTTTGGTGACCAGAACAAAAAACTACAATAACAAAAAGTCACGGTAAGAGGATAGAAGCCGAGATACGTGACCCCGTTGTCTAGGGTGGAGCGGAGGGTGGGGGTGGGGGAGGTTTTTATCTCCCACGCACGTGTGCAGCCAGGAGATACCTCCCTCAGTTCTGTTCGTGATATGGTCGCGGTGTATTCTGGGAGCCACTGACCCCGAAACACTCCATCGAAGCCGAGGCGCGAGCAGTTTTGGATCTCAATAACGCATGTTGAGGAACAATTAAACAATCAGAAAGATGGAAGCCTTTGGCATTCCCACCCGGATTGATTCTTGGGAAATTGGTCATTTTGATATAACCCCATCGGGGTCTTTGCAAGGGTCCCATGCTCCCTAGGTGAGACTTGAGCTCCGGTTGTACTGTGTACCCTCCACCCTCCTATCCAACATCTCCTCTCTGCACACTTATTGCCACTTCTAGGATGAGTATGGTCCAATCGCGCACCAGCTTCCCAAGATGTTGCTACGCCATGATAATACAATAATAATAATACTAGAGATGTGAGTGCTCGGATCCCAGATTCCTATAATCCCTGAATCTTTGAAATCTAAGAAATTCGAGATTCGTAACGATCTCGAAAAATTATCTTGAATACAATGAAGACCTTGACTTGATACAACCATTTTAACTGATTGATAAAAGAAATTAGTTAGACTCGTGAAGAGTAACAAAGAAAAAGTTGTATTAATATTTTTAATTTAGTAAAAAACACACTAATCTTCCTTAAAAATAGACATTTACTAAAAACTCGTAAGATTTGTGAAGTGAAATAATAGTCTATACATTGTAGAAACACTAAACCAATGATAATAAATGAAATAATATACACTGTTACTTACTCTATGGCTCTAGGAACTAAAAACACTGTTACAGAAAAAATGAGAAAAGAGAAACATCTTGTCACCAAAGAGCATAAGAATCGTATTCGTTCTTATTTCTCAGGAACTATTGGTTTTATAAAAATATATTTCAATTAAAAGATATTAATCTTTAGTAGTACTACAACATTACAGTGGTAGGTTATATCATATTTCAGAGAAGTGATGAAAATCGGAAATATTTTCCCATGTAAAGTATCCACAAATTCATTTTTATGAGAATTTGAAAGATGCCTTCTTATTTATAATAATAAAGTGTCTACATATAAAATTTAATCCAAATCGTTAGAGCTAATTTAGAGAAAAAATGTTTTTTATCCTTTTACCCTTCAGTAAACGACCCTTAAATTTAAGTTTAGATATCTAATTCCAAAAATCCCTCGGGGGGACATTATAAAAACCCCAGATACCAAGTTTTAGCCCAATTGGTAAAATAGTTTCGGCTCTAGCCCAAGGTACAGACAGATGACATTGCGAAAAACACTTTTTTGGTTTCATGAAGCGTCGACATTTATCAAAATCTTGAGTTCGATTTTTTTGACAATCACAATACCTTCCCTCCGAGGTGTCGAGAGAACCTAAAAAGTGATCTCGTTGTTGTTTATGACTTAATAGACATGTCAAACAAAATATTATCCGTCAAAACGTCAAGCTTTATACAACTATTTTTTAGATAACATTTTAAATATTTTTCACTTTAACTTAAATAGTACATATAGATTCTAATATTCTAATTTGTATTCGAGACTCGAAAGAAAATATAAGATTTGGATTCGAGAAATATGAAATTGAACCCATCTCTAAATAATACATTAAAGTATTTACAAATTCTATAGACGGAGGATGCTGAAATCGCCAGCAATGATAGTTTGAGTTTAAAATATAGCTAAGAATAAAAAACCGAAACCATAAAAAACAAACAGATACGTCCGTTCCCACTGGTTGCGACAGGACCACGGTAAGCTCGAATGAAACAGATAAAATAAACAAATGCGGTGGACTTATTAATCCAGTTCTAATCATTCTCACTTTCCATCAACAGCTCACCTCTCACTGGTGTTTCGGTCTAGATGTTATCTACCTTTATATCTGCTTAGATTTTTCTTACATCCATTACCGCCTCGGTGGCGTAGTTGGCTAACGCGCTAGTCGTGTTGAGCTCGACCGCCGAGGACGGGAATCGAGGTTCGAATCTCGGTCGGTGAACTGAGGGTGGTTTTTCCTAAATGGTTTTCCACTCTCCTCCACGCAAATGCGGGTTCACTTCCTCTAAATTCAACCCTCCAATTCCTAATCCATTAGAGTAATTAGTACTTAGGCGTATAACCCGAATGGGTAGTAAGACGCGGTGCTAAATCTTACATCCATTACTGTTACCAGCCTGTGGCTTAGGTCAGTTATTCATTCAAGCCATATATTTTCCACTACCAGCTTGTTAGGCCTGTCATAGCTTCATATGCCTTATAACCTAACTTAAGACTAGGACAGGCACAACACCCAGTCCCCGTCTGTTAATTTATCAATGTGAAAGTGTAATCTCACATTTTATCAATGATACATTTTACGGCCATGCCAGGAATTAAACCCAGGACCCTAGCCCAGTATACAGACATACTAACGACTGAGCTAAGGTGTCGGATTCAAGTATCTGTTTAGTATTAGTTAAAATATTATTTATTTATTTATATAATACTTATTTGATTATTTAAAAAAAATTTAAACACTAAACAATAATAAATAAATGTTATTGTAACGCGCCCTTACCCCCACTCCTCCCGCTCCACCAAACCCGCATGAAAAACTCAACTCCCATCACCCCTGAGAGTTGTTTAGTTAACTTTACCTTCTCCCCACGTCTCACAGTCTGTTTATCACGATACGTATCTGTATTAACTATGACAATCAGCTAGGGACGAGGAGGGTAATATTTAGAGGAAATATACACCATCTTTGCGCGTCAAGATAGAGTTGAAAACACTTTATAGAACACTCAGTACACCTACCAAGGATTTCAACCCCGACCTCATCTCCATCGGTGAAACAGACTAAATGAGCCAGACATTTAGAACCGCGTGCCCACTGACGTGAGTGTCGGCGTGATCAATTTAGTATCACCCGCCTCAGTGGTCGAGTGGTCGGCAGCTGGTCCATCTCGCGGCAATTTACAGTCGACCACGTAATAAAACTATATCATCATTAAAAGTCGATCTTTGAGTCTTCTAAATTCTCAAATATATCAATTACTTTCAAATAATATTCGAGCGTGACTAAAATAATCTTGATCGGTCATAAACGGTAAAGTTATTTGAAATAGTTTAGTATTAAAATGTACATTTTATTTATTATGTACCTTTTTCTAGAAAAGTGGTAACATAAGCATTTGAGGAAGGTTTATTTTAAGGAATAAATATAATATACGTTTGGAAAAAAATAAGAATTAAAAGTGGGGGGGGGGAGGGGAGGGGGAACGGTGGAGGATCACGGGACCTTCAGTAAGTCTGTAAGTCGACCGAGGCTCAAAAAGGTTTCCGGTATCATTTGGTAAGTTTGTAAGTTGACCGAGGACCAAAAATATTTCCGACCTCTTGTATAAAGGCATCACTTTCATAGTGAACTGGACTGCTGATGACGTGGAGACCGGGGTTCGAATACCGGTCGGGTGTATTGAGGTATGTTTTTCTTAAGTGATTTTCCACTCTACGCTCCGACGCAAGTGCAGGTATACTTCCTCCCATTCTAACCTACTCATCCCTAGCAAATTAGCTAAATTAGTAAATATGTTTATAGCCCGAAGCTGTTTGTAAGACGCAGGAAGGGACATATACTAACTGTCTTGTTTCGTTCCTCCCTTCCGGGGCAGGGGGGGACACGATCTATGGAGGCCACTTCATGAAGTGGCCAGTTAAGGCCAGTGGTGGTATAATTAATACCACTAGTTGAATACCCTGGTGTAACGACCACCTTCCAAAGCCACGTAAGAAAAGCTGCCATGCATTCATGAGACCTATAACCAGCACTTGACCCCCCCTTCCCCCAAGAGGGGGTGATGAGGAAAGAGGGCAGGAATGGTCCCCACACTCTCACTCACAAGAACAATGGCTCGGGCCGGGATGTGTGAGTGTGTGGCTTCTGTTCCTGCCGCCATCTTTGAGACCGTCTCTCACGAGTCTGGGACTTGGCAGGGGATGTGAATAACATCTGAGGCGGTAAAACATCTCATATCTCTTACTTAATTTATGAAAATATTTTTGAAAGATTTTACATGTTTTATGATAAAAAAAATATTTATTATTATTAATTATTATTACCACGCCCCCGGACTTTGACGACACGAAAATTATCCTAAATGACCTAAAATTATCAAATAGACAGACTGACATGGCAATCAATGTAAACAACATATCTACACAGACACACTAGACTGACCAGTGCAATGTAAACAATAAATCTACACAAAACACTAGACTGACCATGCAATGTAAACAACACATCTACACAACACACTAGACTGACCAGTGCAATGTAAACAACATCTACACAAAAAACTAGACTGGCCATTGCAATGTAAACAACACAACTACACAGACACACTAGACTGACCAGTGCAATTTAAACAACACTCTACACAAACACACTAGACTGGCCAGTGCAATGTAAACAACACAATTACACAACATACTAGACTGACCATTGCAATGTAAACAACATCTACACAAAACACTAGACTGACCATTGCAATGTAAACAACACAACTACACATACACACTAACTGACCAGTGCAATGTAAACAACACATCTACACAAACACACTAGACTGGCCAGTGCAATGTAAACAACACAACTACACAGACACACTAGACTGACCAGTGCAATGTAAACAACACATCTACACAAACACACTAGACTGACCAGTGCAATGTAAACAACAATCTACACAAAAACACTAGACTGACCAGTTGCAATGTAAACAACACAACTACACAACACACTAGACTGACCAGTGCAATGTAAACAACACATCTACACAAACACACTAGACTGACAGTGCAATGTAAACAACACAACTACACAACACACTAGACTGACCAGTGCAATGTAAACAACACATCTACACAAACACACTAGACTGGCCAGTGCAATGTAAACAACACAACTACACAACACACTAGACTGACCAGTGCAATGTAAACAACACATCTACACAAACACACTAGACTGACAGTGCAATGTAAACAACACAACTACACAGACACACTAGACTGACAGTGCAATGTAAACAACACAACTACACAGACACACTAGACTGACCAGTGCAATGTAAACAACACATCTACACAAACACACTAGACTGACTAGTGCAATGTAAACAACACAACTACACAGACACACTAGACTGACCAGTGCAATGTAAACAACACATCTACACAAACACACTAGACTGACCAGTGCAATGTAAACAACAAATCTACACAAAAATACTAGACTGACCATTGCAATGTAAACAACACAACTACACAGACACACTAGAATGACCAGTGCAATGTAAACAACACATCTACACAAACACACTAGACTGGCCAGTGCAATGTAAACAACACAACTACACAAACATACTAGACTGACCATTGCAATGTAAACGATACATCTACACAAAAACACTAGACTGACCAGTGCAATGTAAACAACACAACTACACAAACACACTAAACTGATCAGTGCAATGTAAACAACACAACTACACAAACACACTAGACTGACTAGTGCAATGTAAACAACACATCTACACAGGGTGTGATGTTACCTCCCCTCCGGGCTGTTTGTTCCTGTTATTACCGTTGTTGCGGGTAGTTAGAGGGTAGTAGACATGACAACTGTGTCAACCCAGGGGGGGTAGGTCCTGTCTCGGGGTAGTTAGTGAGAGGAGGGTTGCGTCAGGGAAAAAGTTACTGAAATGAGTGAGCTACACTTTATGCTCATAACATCATAAACACATGTTCCATATGACATCTTGTTTTATTTTATTCGCGATATTTAACGTGAACTTTCTGAACAACTTATTATACCAGCACACAACATACAAACTAACTTAAATATAGGATATGTACCCTCAACCCACAAATAAAAGAGAAAACAAGTCTACAACACACGTACACATCTTAAGGGCACCACCTGCTTAAAATGATATATCATCTAACCTTTTTTATTTCCCTTACGTAAATGTCGTATTTGAAGCTTCCAATTCACTAAAACAATCCTCAATTATCTGAGAATGTTCTGATGTGACATTATAAAATTACTTAATCTGCCCAGAAAGGCTGGATCTATATTTCTAAACATTTACTTTATCCTCAGAACTGAGACATTTCACGTGAGATGTCCTTGAAAAATTAGATCATTTCACATATTTATAACTTTTTTAAATCATTAAACTTAAAATGTTAGGTTTTTAGTTCCATATAGGGACATGTAAATAACCTCCACTTTTTATTTTGGTGTAAACGATATAGTAAAATCACCAGTATCGTATCGTGAAATGTTGCCAGTGTAAGCAGAGTTAGTTCAAGCTGTACCTGTGATATGTTCTCATTACTCAATATAACACTCATTGGCCAGATAACAAAGAACATACATTCCCATTTGAGGTGTGTAGAGCAGAGCCTATGTTTGATTGGTCAAATGGGGACAGTGTGGGAGAACATGATTATCACAGATACTGTTTTAACAAGCTCTTATTACCCTGGAAACATTCCACGACACGGCAATGTCGGGCTTTCTTAACGCTTAGTTGGTTTTCGCAGCGTGTCTTACTACCCGCTCAGGTTATACTCATATTAACTAACTACGCTACTGTAGTAGGGAAAGGAAGGTTGATTTTGATTAAGTGTGCCCGCATTTTCTTCAAGGGAGAATGGAAAACCATTTATGATAGACCACCCTCAGAACACCAAACCGTGATTGACCCCCGATCTCCCCATCAACGGCAGTCTCGTAAAGTGCGAGAGTAACGCACTAGATCGTTTGACTCACTGAAGTGAGTGCTTAATAGTTGTTTGACAAACATCCATACATCAGTGTGTTGTGTTATTCACAACTATCGTATCAACAGGGGTAGCTCAGCGGGAATTGTCAGCATTCATAAGTTATTCACACACCTAACTAAAAACCAAAAGTCCTTTAGTCGGCCATTACATTCCACGATGAGCATGTTTGCGCCAGGCTAGGGGGAGGAGGGGTACAGCTTAATAAATAAAACATAGACTCGCTCCCAGAAGGAACTAAAGAATGAAAAACAAGTTTAATAAGGTACCCCTTGCCTCGGAACTTTGTTGTCAGAAATGTTGCCAGTTTGGAAATCATGCACCAGTAAAAGGAGCAGAAATCCCCACCCACCCACTCCTACAACCCCTAGAAAACTACCCCCAGACCCTTCTCCTCCAACCCCACCGAGTGGCACACAAAGATAGAAAAGAAAGAAAGAAAGAAAAAATGTCCGACTCTAGCGAAACTCTTAGAGAATTGAGTTTACATGAAAATGAGCTCGAGAAAAAGAAGAAGAAAAATAATATAGTCGTCTTATATGTGTGCGTATGTACGACTTCATTTTGTATTTTTCCTGTTCAACTTTCTTTTCCCTCTTCTTTTTTGTAAAAATAATTTTTTTTTTCACGTGTCAGTGGTTGCAACAACACTTTCTTCCTTTAACAAAAAAAAAAAAAAGTAAAGGAATCTTCTTTTGAAGACAGTTCCCCCTCAACTCCAAAAAATATTCTGGGGTGAAAAATAAGGAAGAGATGGAAAATCGCTTAGCAAATTTAACAAAAGAAAACGATTCTCACATATAAATTGTGCATGGAAATGTGTCCCCGTTAAGTGTGTGTAGTTGTGTGAGTGCGTGGAGAAAGATGGAGAAAAGGGGGGTTGTCTACCGCCAGGGTCGATCACTACGTAGCATTGTCGAGCCCACGAGCAACAATGGGTTAAGAAATATTCAATCCTTGGAGACCATATTGACTGAATAGAGAATTATGGGGCGCAAAACGGACGATGAGAGATTTAGATGAGTAGTTAGCACTCCCGAACTAGTGAAAACAGAAAGGGTTCGACCCCAGTGTGCCTTTGAGACCTATTATAATTGAATATCCTCTTATTCATAAGATTGCTGGTGCAGTTCCTCAAACAATCAGACTCCCGAGAGTCATCCCTGGCTGTGGAGCGTGCATGATAGCCGAAGAAGCGATGTAAATGATGTCACCAACTTATGAGGTGGAATTTGTTGGCGTCCCCTGACACACTATAGAGGTAGTCACTCCGTGCAGCGTGTATGTGCTGCGGGTTGCCTGTCTCTAGTACGATACGTGAACTGGGCGATATAATATACCACAAGCCTAGAAGGAATGCGCATATTCTAACAGCTAGAAGAAAGTTACTAGATCTACTTTCACATATTCATACGTCAAGTCATGTTATCTGCAACTGCATTTTTATATATGTTATCAATACATATATAAGAATAATAATAATACCATGCTAAAATGTTATCAATGTTGACCATAAAATAATTTGTTTATATTTTCTAAAAAAATGCTCTAATTTTTTTTAGCACCGCGTCTTACCCTGTTAAGGCTATATGCATAAGTACTAATAGTGCTAATGAGTTAGGGAATAGGAATATTGAATCTAGAGAAAGTGTACCCGCATTTGCCTTGAGGTAGATTGGAAAACCATTTAGGGAAAACCATCCCCAATGCATCAGGCTAGGATTCGAGTACTAATCTTCCTGTCATTGGCAGTTCAGTCTCTTGAGAGAGTGACACCATATACCATGTGACCTCCGAAGCAGGTTTATAAATGTCCATTCGTACGTAATAAAATCAAGGTATACATCTTCTTACACAGTATCCGCTCCTCATATGGCAGAATAGTGGGATAGTGGTACGAAGGAACATTTTAAAAATACAAACTTTTTTACGGCTAACGTTGCTAACATTTTACCATATTATTATTATTATGTTACTCTATAGTTATTTATAATATCTATCAAAAGTGACAACAGCAGTTCACATGAATTGACGTATGAATATATGAATATTGTTTTAATAAATTCTATAACTGGCCAAAAAAATTCCGTCTTATCTAAATGAAACCACACTTTTATTTTACTCGTTCAAATCTTAGCGTTTCATAGTAATATTTTATTAAATATGATAAAATATTATTTATATATATGTAGTTATATATACACACTGTATAGTTTTATATATATATATATATTTGGCTATGTTCCATATGACCATGAGTAACCACAAATGGAAGAAGTATACTACATACCATTTCAAAGATTTTTACCACCAAAATTAGAAAAAAGTGAAAGAATGTAGTTCATCAATTATCAATATTTAAAGGCCACGATCATTTTAAAAAATTTTTAAGTATATATTCAACAGAGAACAAGATTGGGACGATAATGAGAATTACTGCAAACAATATTCATATATTTTGACAAAGGCTATGGGTTCAAATTTTAGGAACAATCTTAATTATGCAAAACATATAGATTGAAATTAGAAATAATACATTAGAAATTACATGCTATTATCATTCAGTGAGTTATTTACATCTTGCCTGCTTTCAAAGATGAAAACTAGAATATACAAAAACAATAATTTTTACTAGCTGTTCTAGTTAGTGTGAAACATAGTTTCTTACATTAAAAGCGAAGGAATAAAGAGGTTTGAACAAGTCCTTAGGCAAGTATTTGCCCAAAAAGTGAGAATACTGGGAAGGGGGAGGTTACATAATGATGATAACATATTTTACTATTCACAAGAAATAGTTAGAAATCAATCTCTTAGATTATGTGGGCAAGGAAAGCAGTGTTAAGAGTGATTCTAGAACCTGTTTGAGTATTGACTGACAAATCCAATGGGAATGAGACAATGGGAACTAGCGGGGGAGGATAACATAAATGACTGCAAGGATAGGTAAATGAGGTGGACTGGATATAACTAGCTCAAGAAGGATAGGTGTAGTGAGATGGATGATAGAACTAGCTCGATAGGGATAGGTACTTTGAGGGGACTGGATAAACTAGCTCAATAGGGATAGGGTTAATGAGGAGGATATAACTACTCAAGAAGGGATAGGGTTACTGAAGTGATTAGATATAACTAGCTCAAGATAGGGATAGGTATATGAGGTTGACGGATATAACTAGCTCAGATGGGATGGTATACGAATGGATAGAATAACACTCAAGATAGGATAGGGTATAATGAGGTGGACTGGATATAACTAGCTCAAGATAGGGTGTAGTGAGATGGACTGGATAAACTAGCTCAGGATAGGGATAGGGTATAATGAGGTGGACTGGATATAACTAGCTCAAGATAGGGATAGGGTTAACTGAAGTGGACTGATATAACTAGCTCAATAGGGATAGGGTATAATGAGGTGGACTGGATATAACTAGCTCAAGATCGGGATAGGGTATAATGAGGTGGACTGGATATAACTAGCTCAAGATAGGGATAGGGTATAATGAGGTTGACTGGATATAACTAGCTCAAGATAGGGATAGGGTATACTGAAGTGGACTGATATAACTAGCTCAAGATAGGATAAGGTATAATGAGGTTGACTGAATATAACTAGCTCAAGTTAGGGCAGTGTAAGTCAGAAGGGATAGAATGTAATGGGGTGGACTGGATAGAACTAGCTCAAGATAGAGATAGGTGGCGTGAGTGCGGCAATAAACTTTACAGAGTTCCTAGTTCCATAGATTAAGTAATTATGTGTACATCTATTTTGGAAAATATATGTATAGAATGTTGAAAATATCGGGAGGGTCTACAACAAAGTTTGTTTTAGAAATGTGAGTTGATTACAAATCTTTAAGTATAATAATAATGGCGTGTTTGGGTTACATCAATTTATAACCTAGTTTGCGAAAATATTAGCCAGTACTACTCTACTGTTGTCCAGGGGACGCTCGAATGTACTAATCGTACATCCTTTCCGTGGAGGCTCTTTTTCCATGTCCCGATCAGATGAGTTGATGGTGATGTGAATAAGACAGGGTTGAGCCAATGAAGATCATAACCTAGCTTGAACATAATTAACTAAATAAACCCTGGTGACCATGGGAATTATTCCCCTCTCGAGACAAATCTCCCGGTACAAAGTTGAGAATCGAACCCAGGACCTCTAGGTAAGTAGCTGGACAATGATTTTATTTAAAGATAATATATAGATAAGGAGGGTAAAATAAAATCATATGTAGAGATAAAAATATATTATGTGTGCATATAACTTTTGTTCACGTGTTGAGGGAGATTAAGAGATTATCCCCGTGCACACACACACACCACACACACACACACAACAAACACACACACACACACACTGTTCCTGCTAATGATGTACAGTCATTATCATGAAAACTTGCAAACGGTCAAAACAGCTTCATCTGAACCGACATGAATTATGAATGGAGCCAGAGTAGTCTGTCATAATCTGCTGTCATGTGTGTGTGTGGGGGAAGGGGGAAGGGAGTAGAGGTGTAGATGGTGGTGTTTAAACACGAGAGGGTATAAAAAAATAAATGCTGGGAATATTTCCCTCCGTGGCTAAAGTGTGAAGCGTTGAAATACCGCTAGAAAAATTCCAATATTTGCGGCTACAACGTTAAATTTCAAGCGTGCGTGTTTTTAAACGGACCCCTATTAAATTAAATAAAAATTACAAAACTCCCCTTCATTCCCTTCCTCTTTACAGCATCATATCAAATATATGATTGTAAACATTTTTTTCATTTATTTTTAACGTTCGGTTTAAGTAGATTAAGGTTGTGTCTACACTTTTTTTAACACATTATATTTTGTTTGAATACTACTGGTCGTAGCTCATTATGTTTACTAAACTGGTAGGGACCGGGTTGGATTACCGTTGTGGTAGAAATATTATCATTGTTGAAACAGCTTTCACCATGATGAATTGAATAGTTAAGATAGTTTGTGGGTCGTGTGTTGATCTAGTTGGTCCGTTCAATGCGCGTTTAGTAAACTAAATTAATTATTTAAATAACCTGGCCCATAATATGGTGATCAGAGCCTCTTTCTGCTGACCTAGAGGTCCCGGGTTCGATTCACAGCTGGTACCGGCGGATTTTTCTCAAAAGTGGAATAGTTCCCATCGTCACCAGGGTTTATTTAGCTATGTTTAAGTTAGTTTAAGATCTTCATTGGCTCAACCCTGTAATATTCACTATCATCATCCCTCATCACATCGGGACTTGGAAAGAACCTCCACGGAAAGGATGTACGATTATTACATTTGGGAGTCCCATGGGCAGCGGTACATTAGTACTAGGCTAATATTTCTGCAAACTGGGCTATAGATTGATATATCCCAGATCTGGCATTTTTATATAGTGTACAAGTTCGATTCCTGTCATGACTAAAAAAATTTATTAATAGGTAAATTGGGGCTTTCCCATTCACAGAGATGAGTTACTGGATGAGGGTACTGGGCGTTTTGTCTCCTGGAACGCTTTTCATGCGTTTCGTTTGCCATCAAAATTATGTTCCTGTTCATTCCGGTTTTTTCCTGTTCATGCTGGTCTGTTTCGGCTCATTTCAAGCAGCATCTTGCTCATTTAATAGTATTTATAAGATTTTATAAAGCACACATTCTAAAGACCAGGACACAGACTTACACACTATAATAATAACCGTACGCACATCACAGAAACACTACGTATAGTCTCACTTACAAATACCTTTTTTTTTAATCCATTTCAATGGCCGCATGGTCTAAGGCACTACTCCTGCAGCAGACTAGACTGCCGATGACGGTGATATCGAGGTTCGAATCTCGGTCAGGGGTATGAGGATGTTTTTCTAAAAATGGTTTTATAACCTACCTCCACTCAAATATGGTTACACTTCCTCTAAATATAACCTTCCTCATCCCTAACCCATTAGTTTAGTTAATACATAAGCGTACATCCCGAACGGGTAGTGAGACGCAAAACGTTTTTACAGCCACCTGTATTCGAACCACAGTTCTCTATTTAAAAGTCAGCCCTCCTAACCACTCGAAAGCCAGAGCGGCCATATTTTTATAAAGTATTATTTGTGCTGGTAGCCAAACAAAGCACAGTTTATTTCCTTGTATCTGACGTAAAATCTATTTCTAAAAATGAAACAACAAAGAATCTTGTTTTATAAAAAGAACCATAAAAATGGTAATTTATGGTTTTCCAAATAATTTCGTGTATGGTCCGGGTATTTGGTGGCTAGGGAGGTGGAGGGTGAAGAAATAGTGTTGTAGCTTGTATTTATGTCTTCGGATACAAGTCATGCGAGGAGAATGATTGAAATTCAATAACAGTGGCTGCGTGCGGAGACCAATGGCCTGGTTTCTCGGGAGCTGGGGGCACTTTTGGTCGAAGTTACAAAGGTCCGGTACTTGTGTCGTTCAGACAGTAAACACTTTGATATATTTATATTATAATAAATTGACCATTGTATGGTACAGTACAAACTAATATATATTAAGGTGAGGGGGAGGGGAGGGAGGGAACCTAAGTTAAGGAAAATATTTTTGCAGTTTTTATAGTAAAAACATATTTAACCAAAATAAATTAAATATTTCTTCAGTAGATATTATTATTATTTTTAAACAAATTCCTGAGGATAACGGAAGAGGAAATTGTTTCGATATCTTTAACGATGGTGACATAAAAACCCGGTGAATGTTTATTCCTATCCCACCATTGATCGTTTGCTTATTAACTTTATTCATATAATTAATAGCAACGTTTTGATAGACTTTTTTGAAACGATAAAGTCAGAAAATAATGTCCTGACAAAAGCCGTCTTGAAAATATAAATTTAAAAAAAACGCTTCGTCCTGCGCATCCATGCATGTAAGTTTACTTACGTCACACAGTCAACGTGGTTTTTTTTCTTTAAAAAAAATTCTCCCTTTTAACCCATTGGAAGTAAAGCATAAGAACAGGAGGGACAAAAAGGAACAGGGATTTCTTTTTTATGTGTGTTGAAGAGGGGGGGGAAGGAGGGTGTAAAGAGGTAGCAGACAGACCCCCCGGAAATATACAACCAATCACATTGAATTACGGCGACCTCTGATCAACCTTTTTACTGGATGAACAAAAACTTGCTCTCTTGCGCAAACATAAATTACATAAGAAGCTTCTCGACTGAATAATACTACTGTATAAACGAGGGAGGAGAGGGGGAGACCAAGTACTATTGGAGGGAGGAGGGTTGTCAGTGGGGGAGGGGTTGGAAGACAAAACTGTTCGCCCTAGGAATATTTGACCCGCGTTGTTGATGAAGATGAGTAAATAAAATAAATTACTGTTGTCGCATTTCATCATCAAAAGACATTGCCAAGTAGTTTTATACTCAGGCTTACTAGCAGCTTTAATATTAAATTTTATTTTTACTTTATCATATGGATAAAGTATTGTAATCATAAACATTTTATGCACCGGGATTTTGATGTAATGTTGCTTTTTATGTACCTTCGAACTAATAAAAGTGAGTTTTATATTTCCGTCTAGCCTTTTGTCAGATTTTGTGTACCTATGGACCTACTTAAATCCGTACTATTTCAATATATATAGATATACCTAAGATGGAAATGAACGTAAGTATAGGTCCGTATTTTTTCAGTTTTTATAGAAAAATATTTTTTGTCAAAATAAATAAACTATTGTTCCAGTTTAATGTTCTTCCCACGGTGATATCAACAGCTCTTTAATATCTGTCATGAACATAGGCGACTTGAACCTGTATTTGGAACCTTTAAACAAAATACAAAGTCCTGTTCAAAGTCCACTATGCTCATGACAGATATTCAAGAATTGTTGACATGAATAAATGTAGAACATTAAACTAAACATACGTTTTGGAGCAATGTTTTTGTTACAAAAAATGTAAATATACAGACTTTAGCTCTTGTTCTTTCCGTGCCATAATCAGCTCTGAAGAAGGTTCTATAGTTCATGGAACCCACCTCGTTGGCCGCATGGTCTAAGGCGCCACTCTCACAGTAGACTAGATTGCAGAAGACGGGGAGATCAGGGTTTGATCCCAGTCGGGTGTACTGAGGGTTTTTTCCTAAATGGTTTATCACTCTCTCTCCACGCATATACGTGCACATTTCCTCTAAATTCAACCTTCCTCATATCTAACCCATTAGCGTAACTAGTACATGAGCTTATAACTCGAATGGGTAGTAATACGTGGTGTTAAAATACATTGGTACATAATCCATGAACAAACGTATATAAGACTACTTTACTTGCTTACAACCATCCACACAGTTCCGTTTGTTGCTCATCTTACGTATCTCTTAGAAGTAATGTGACAACCAGCCCCTGATGACAATCAGCCTCGTTCTACCCTAGTCAGTAATAACCTCCATGTGTGTATGTGTGTGATACGTGGTTTGTGTCAGCAGGGCGGCCCGGAGGTGGCATGGCGGGTCCCGGCTGGGGGGTGGCACTCCTGGCGGTGCTGGTGGCGGTACCGGCTGCGTCTCCCGTCCCCGCCTGCCGCATCTCCGAGTTCCCGTGCCGCAACAACCGCTGCGTGCGTCTGGACCGCTACTGCGACGCTGTGGACGACTGCGGGGACAGATCTGACGAGCCTCGGTACTGCACCGGTGAGTGACGTCATCTAGTTACCCACCACCCCCCTCACCTCGTGTGTCCTCCCTCTCACCCCCAACGATCACTCGCAAACATTCACAGATTGGAACGAACACAATTACAGCTGCGAGTGCAGACAAATGGTTGTACATCACGCTATATTAGTGATGTGTGTTTGTGTATGTAATTCAGGATAATACAACAAAAAAGTGCGCATCGCTTGCTCGGTTGTAAATGTAGACTCACTATTTCACTATGCGAAATTTCACAGGATTTCTCTGATAGCGTAGACTGCGTGATGCTTAATTAGAACAGGGGGTCTAACTGCAGGAATCGGTGGAGTAATAGTTATGTCACAACAACCATGACAGCTATTGTTCGCGTTCAATTGTATTCACAGAGTATCATTTTCCTATGGTTAATGTTTTATTATATTATTGTTGTTATTTAATGTATTAATAATATCTATCAAAGTGACAACGGCATATCACATTACTTGACGTATTAATATATTAAAGCAGTGGTAGTGAAACCTTATTTTTATACGGGAGTGTAGCAAAAATATTAAATTAGACCACACTCCTTCCCGATAAATGTTTGGAAATTTGATGTCCCTAAAAGCGATCTGAAGCTTCAGCAAAAATTTTAAAATCGAATACATCTTGAAATCATTTGGAGTTTGATTTAAGACCATCTTTCAGCTTCGATAATATCAGAGGATTTGAATTATATTCCAGGGGAAGAGGGACCCCAGTGTATTCCAGGATGTGGGAAGTAAATTCTTTCCAGGAGGAGGCAATCTCGCCCACCCCCTGGCCTCTAGTTCCACCGCCATTGCTTGAAGTATATGTAGCTAATTTTAAACCTGTCAGCTAAGCCCTTACGATGACAATTTGCTTATAAACGTCCTTACATGAAACTGAAACATAACTTTGTTGATTTCCGAGGTACAAAGTTTGTAGCAAATTAGGACAGATAAAAAAGTATTTAGGCTTATGGATAGTTTAATGTTTAGAACCTTAAATATTAATATCTAGGAATTACTGTTTTGTGTCATAGCATTACTATGGCTCCATACACCTCAAATGGAGACTAATATATTGTTATTTAAAGGCAAGCTATTAAATATATTTGGTTAAAACCAGAGTTTGGGGAGTGCCCAAATTTTCTAGCTGAGCCTCTGAGCAAGACGATCAATATTAAATATATGGATATTTCAAAGCATTTTGGTTAATAGTCAAACCCGTATTGAAGACTGGGTTGGATCGGACCTATAGGAATTTTCACTTGCAACGTTTACTAAGATTGATACCATAATTATATATATGCGCTAGATACATACATATATTATTTATATAAATGGTTTTAGAACACTTTTGAAACTGTGAGCTCAAATCAATTATTATTCCCAATTATTTTGAGCAAATTTAAATGTTGAAAGTTCATTTAAATAAGATATTTAGGTTTGTAAAAGAAAACATTAGTATAGCAACTTACTTTAGAGACTGAAAAATAACGTGAATTGAAAGATTTGAGTAAAAGATGGTGAAGGTTTAATTTAGAGGAATAAAATCTACTCACATTTGTGTGGAGAGAGAGATAGTTGGAAACCAACTAGGGAAAACCACCCTCAATACACCCGATCGGCATCGAACCAAGATATCCCCGTCATTGGCAGCCTAATCTATTGCGAGAGTAGCGCTTTAGACCGTGCGACCACCGAAGTGGGCTTTAGCCTATATTTTTATGTAAGTAAATAATTCATTTTTAAAGGTAAAAAAAAAAACCTAGGGAATTTTTTTTTCTTTCCAAAAATATTTTGGCATGTTATAATGTTTGAGGATCTTTTTAATTATAATTGCATACACAATATTTAAAACCTTTATTTCCTAACATTATAGTTATAATTACTAGAGTATAATACACAAAGTTAAAAATGTTGAATATTTCAAACGAAAGTCGAGATTACATTTACAAAAGTAAAACACGATAAAGTTACACTTCCACGGAGGAAACTTTTAGGACCGCATTTGGTAATGAATAAAGTAAAATATCTCCTTTTTCCCCCCTTTCCCCCTATTCCATGTAATCTCTTGGCCAACAAATAAGCCCGTTCCCCCACCCCCCCTCCACCCAAAAAGATCACTGCCCCGTCCTTACCCCAGAGCACCCCTATAAACGGACAAAGGAACATGTGTGTCACCCTGGCCACCCGACTTTTAGCCACCCGGTTTTTGAAAGTGCCCATCGTTTGTGCTACGTTAGTGCTGGTTAGTGCTCGATTTTCATCGTTAGTGCTGTAAATTTGAGCCACTAATTCACGATTTCTTATGGGTGGCTAGGGAGATATCTCCCTGGCCACCCGGTATAAGAAATAATAGAGATAACTCTTTTCTGAAAACGCCCATTGTTTATGCTACGTTAGTGCTGGTTAGTGCTCGATTTTCATCGTTAGTGCTCTAAATCTGAGGCACTAACTCACGATTTCTTATGGGTGGCTAGGGAGATATCTCCCTGGCCACCCGGTATAAGAAATAATAGAGATAACTCTTTTCTGAAAACGCCCAACGTTTATGCTACGTTAGTGCTAGTTAGTGCTCGATTTTCATCGTTAATGCTCTAAATCTGAGGCACTAACTACCGATTTCTTATGGGTGGCTAGGGAGATATCTCCCTGGCCACCCGGTATAAAAAATAATAGAGATAACTCTTTTCTGAAAACGCCCATCATTTATGCTACGTTAGTGCTGGTTAGTGCTCTATTTTCATCGTTAGTGCTATAAATCTGAGGCAATAACTACAGATTTCTTATGGGTGGCTAGGGAGATATCTCCCTGGCCACCCGGTATAAAAAATAATAGAGACAACCCTTTTTTGAAGACGCCCATCGTTTATGCTACGTTAGTGCTGGTTAGTGCTCGATTTTCATTGTTAGTGCTCTAAATCTGAGGCACTAACTCACGATTTCTTATGGGTGGCTAGGGAGATATCTCCATGGCCACCTGGTATAAGAAATAATAGAGATAACTCTTTTCTGAAAACGCCCATTGTTTATGCTACATTAGTGCTGGTTAGTGCTCGATTTTCATCGTTAGTGCTCTAAATCTGAGGCACTAACTCACGATTTTTTATAGGTGGCTAGTGAGATATTTCCCTGGCCACCCGGTATAAGAAATAATAGAGATAACTCTTTTCTAAAAACGCCCATTGTTTATGCTACGTTAGTGCTGGTTAGTGCTCGATTTTCATCGTTAGTGCTCTAAATCTGAGGCACTAACTCACAATATCTCCCTAGCCACCCGGTATAAGAAATTATAGAGATAACGCTTTTCTGAAAACGCCCATCCTTTATGCGACGTTAGTGCTGGTTAGTGCTCGATTTTCATCGTTAGTGCTCTAAATCTGAGGCACTAACTCACAATTTCTTATGGGTGGCTAGGGAGATATCTCCCTGGCCACCCGGTATAAGAAATAATAGAGATAAATCTTTTCTAAAAACGCCCATCGTTTATGCTACGTTAGTGCTGGTTAGTGCTCGATTTTCATCTCCCCAACGCCCGCCAAACATATGCAAAGAGCTTCCGGAGGACCTGTTCTGGAATTAACATTAATATAAGCTTCTATTTGATGTTAATGTTGTCATATTATTTTAATTGTGTTTCTTGTTTGACTAATATTGTAGTATTAATTTTGTTGTGAAGTGCAATTCATTTTAAAATTGACAAAGTGTTAACTAAAATAAAGCTTTCATTGTATTGTTAGGTTTTAAGGATATGTAATAATTACGCTAATAGGTTAGGGATGAGGGACGTTGAATTTAGAGGAAGTGCACCCACACTTACGTGGGGAGAAAGAGTGGGAAACCATTTAGGAAAAAACACCCTCAGTAGACCCGACCATGAATGAACTCCGATCTCCCAGTCATCAGCAGGCCAGTTTAACACAACAGTTATGCATTATACCAGTGGTTCCCAACATGGTACACGTACCTCCAGGCATACGTGCCAGGACCTTTGGGGGTACGTGAAAATATTTTAATAATTTTGGAAAAAGCAACAAATGCCAGCAGTGTAAGATCAGTTAAATTTGTGATATTAACTCAACGCTATAGCGAGGGATGGTTCTGGTTGTCTTATATATTCGACCTCGAAAAAATTATCTCAGTCTCACCATTTTGGTGTATTGGTAGCTATACAAAAATACTTAGCTATGCTGTGTATTGATCAAGTAAGAAAGTTGGGTAGATCCAAGACAAGATATTGATAAAGGAAATAGTAAGTATTAGTGGAGTATGGGGAGAGTGATGGAAGGGATAAGTCCTTGAAATTAGGAAAAACAAAATCTTTCACCTTGAAACTATTAGATTGGTAATTCCAAGTACACGCTACAAATTAGTTGTCAAAGAAAGAATAATGAGAGGGAGGGATTAGGTAAGTAGGGTTGAATTGGGGAGAGGACAGCATACCTGAAGATAAATACTGTATACACTGATATTTGTCGGAAAAGTGACAGATTGTTAAAAATGTTTTTCAAAAACTTTTAAGTTGTGGTCAGAAAGTGTCAAGCACACGTAAAAGGGAATTCTTTCTTCAATCATTCACATTACAAAATAAATTTAATCTTCAATAATCTTACTAATATTATAAATGCAACAGTTTGTGTGTTTGGATGTTTGGATGTTTGTTATTCAATCACGCTAAAACTGCTGAACAGATTCGAATGAAACTTGGTACGTAGGTAGAGTATGTCTTGGAACAACATATAGGACTATTCCCAACCTTTGCTTTTACATAAATTTTACAATACTAATGTTTAAACTCTTCGTCGGGCGAAGCCGCGATGGGTAACAGCTAGTTAAACAATAGTTTTAATGTAGAACTGTTATTGATTATATTTATTTTAAACTAACATTTAATAAATGTGGCATTTACAATAATTAGGTACCGGTGCAATAGCGAGGACTAAAATAAAACTTTTTCTTTCCATCAATTTATTCTATAAAATGAATAGTCAAATATATATAATGTTAATTTAATTTCTCGTTAAATATAGGGTTGAAAAACCTGATCTGCTAAAACAGCTTTGGAGTTTAAGCTATTGTTGCTTTTCAAATAAATCTTTGAAAAATAGCACTACAGTTAACAGTATTATTCATACAAGGGAAAAAAAGTTGTCATTTAAAAGATAGTAGGTGAGAATGTACACAATAATTAATTTTTAAAAGTAATAAAGTGAGAAGACTAAGGAATATTAGCCTATAGCATAGGAGTTCAGTATAAACGTAGACAAGAGTGGTTGCGTAGGATTTAAAAATACTTCTCTTAAACATAATGATACAAAATAAATTATAATGTTAAATAAATATAATTATAAGTTAATACATCAAAAAATAGAAAATTTATTATATATTCTATGTGAAGAAAATCGAGCACTAACCAGCACTAACGTAGCACAAACGATGGGCGTCTTCAAAAAAGGGTTGTCTCTATTATTTCTTATACCGGGTGGCCAGGGAGATATGTCCCTAGCCACCCATAAGAAATCGTGAGCTAGTGCCTAAGATTTAGAGCACTAACGATGAAAATCGAGCACTAACCAGCACTAACGTAGCATAAACGATGTGCGTTTTCAGAAAAGAACTATCTCTATTATTTCTTATACCGGGTGGCCAGGGAGATATCTCCCTAGCCACCCATAAGAAATCATGTGTTAGTGCCTCAGATTTAGAGCACTAAAGATGAAAATCGAGCAATAACCAGCACTAACGTAGCATAAACGTTGGGCGTTTTCAGAAAAGAGATATCTCTATTATTTCTTATACCGGGTGGCCAGGGAGATATCTCCCTAGCCACCCATAAGAAATCGTGAATTAGTGGCTCAAATTTACAGCACTAACGATGAAAATCGAGCACTAACCAGCACTAACCTAGCACAAACGATGGGCACTTTCAAAAACCGGGTGGCTAAAAGTCGGGTGGCCAGGCTGACACACATCAAAGGAACAACGTGCTCGGACAAAAAAGGAGCGATCATGGAAACCGTTCTATTAATGTCCTTCTTTAGTTGGGTTTCCCCTACAAGGCTGCGGTATTTGTGCCGGTGTGTCCTTTCCGCTCTTGCGGTCTGATAGGAATGCCTCCAAGGCACTCCCTACATATCTCTCCCCTTCTTCTTTTTATATCTTCCGCGTGATCGGTCAATATGTTGTTTGGAATCTTCTAGGGATGAGACATCTTTCACGTATTTTCAGTTCGCACGTACTTGCAACCGTTCTCCCTCCAACTTTCTGTTTGTGGCTTCGGGCAACGTTTTATCTGGTCACTCCCAGCGTGCACTTAAGATGGGGTGAAGGAGAGCACAGCTTAAGGTCCTCATTTTTACCATTTTTATAACAAATACACTTCTTTTTTGTTAAAATAAAAATAAATAAAATATTTCTTCAGTAGATCCGCTTAGTTTAATTTTCTCCACTTGGTAATATAAACAATTCATGTTGAGCTAGACTGCCGAGGAAGGGGAAATTGAGGTTCGAATCTCGGTTAGGTAAAATGGTGGTGGCTTTTCCTAAATGGTATTCCACTCTCCCTCCACGAAAATTCAGGTTCACTTCCTCTAAAATTCAACCTTCCCAATTCCTAATCCATTAGCGTAATTAGTACTTAAGCGTGAAAACCGAACGGGTAGTAAGACGCTGTGCTAAATAAATATAAAGTTATCAATCTGAGTTATTATAAAATATGATAATTGATATTATTTATACATATAATGGAATATTTAAGAAACTACAGTTTTATAAAATAAAAATATATCTTGAATTTATTTTCATTTCACTACCCTCAAAATAATATTTTATGTCACGAAACAAAATGATAATTTTATTTATTTGAGTGTATGTATAGTACCCAACACGGAGGTTGGTCAACAGTTCCACCATCAGCTGTATAGTCTGGTCAGAACTGAAGAAGCGTGCTTGGGTGAATGAGGAGTGAGGTAGTTTCCCATTGCTCTCCTCACTGAGCCAGAAGGTACTATTGTACATCAGACTGCCAAGTCACCAAATGACTACAAGTGACACCTTCACTCCATTCATCACAGGGACTAGCTGTATATTGAATTTTATTACAAGTATCGTTCATACACCAACTGAGCCTACAAGCGACACCTTCACTCCATTCATCACAGGGACTGGCTGTATATTGAATGTTATTACTAGTATCGTTCATACACCAACTGACCTTACAAGTGACACCTTCACTCCATTCATCACAGGGACTGGCTGTATATTGAATTTTATTACTAGTATCGTTCATACACCAACTGACCCTACATGTGATACCTTCACTCCATCACAGGGACTGGTTGTATATTGAATGTTATTACTAGTATCGTTCATACACCAACTGAGCCTACAAGCGACACCTTCACTCCATTCATCACAGGGACTGGCTGTATATTGAATGTTATTACTAGTATCGTTCATACACCAACTGACCCTACAAGTGACACCTTCACTCCATTCATCACAGGGACTGGCTGTATATTGAATGTTATTACTAGTATCGTTCATACACCAACTGAGCCTACAAGCGACACCTTCACTCCATTCATCACAGGGACTGGCTGTATATTGAATGTTATTACTAGTATCGTTCATACACCAACTGACCCCACAAGTGACACCTTCACTCCATTCATCACAGGGACTGGCTGTATATTGAATGTTATTACTAGTATCGTCCATACACCAACTGACCTTACAAGTGACACCTTCACTCCATTCATCACAGGGACTGGCTGTATATTGAATGTTACTAGTAGCGTTATTAAAATTATCGTTCATACGTCGCACTTTCATATTTGTCAGAGCCATAAACGAGGCTGAAACAGATAAATTAAAGAAACAACTTGCTCTGACCCGTACCAAAATATATAGTGCATTGTAATCACTATATCATGGATCTGGGCTATTCTTAGAGTAATAATGTATCATGGTTTTACCCCTAATTCAAGGTCATAGCCTCATTAAAATAACATTAATTTAAAAGAGATAAAATTATACACATTGAATACATTTATTTTTTCATATTTATTTAGTTTTTGAAAAGAAGATATTTAATTAATAAGTTTTCCAAATGAGGGCCAAACTCTCGCAGTTAACTAAGTAGTTCTGGCGATGTTCTAGACTCGCTAAATAATGTGTGCATCACTTAATATTTTAACTCTACTGCAGGTACGTGGAGGTGTCGTATCGTTAATTCTTCAAGTTACTCCACGACCCAGAGATGACAAGTGTTTCAACCTACTTTTCAGCCTTATCACCTCCTGATGACGTCACTCGGAGTCCTAGGAGAAAGGGAAGGAGGGATATTAACAGGACAGGATTGGTGGCTCGTGTGGTGTTACAAAGCCTACACCACTCTAGTGTCAGCGCGTGGACACTAAAGGTCATTCTATTAGGAGGTTCTATCACGACACTCGGCCATTTTGGCTAGTTATATATTAACTCCCTTCCAGTTCTCTGACGAGGATCAAAGTTGGCATGGTAGTCCTCAAATGGAAGGATAACATTAGTACTGACCTGAAAGAGATGGGGAGTAGCGCGGTAGATTGGATAGAACTGGCTCAAAATAGATATAAGGTGTAATGAAGTAAACTAGATAGAACTAGCTCAATATAGGGTTAGGTGGCGTACTTTTATAAGTTCGATCAGGAACTTTCAAGTTCCTAGTGCCACAGGGAAAATAAGTAAATACTGCAATAAGCTGTAGCTGATGTTTTCTATAGCTTGTGGAGTGAAATAAAAATAGATTGGTAGGAAATCAAAGAGGATATTAAATCACTGCATTTTGTAGCATAAAAAAATTCTTTGTATTGGGATGTTAATTATTTTTTATCAAATTTATTAAAAAATACTGTAATATGTGCACTACGAATAAAGGTTTATTTAACTCTTTAATAAAGCACGATGAATAAAATGTATCGCACTAAAATGGCTGACGTGACTTAGCCTCGTGATAGATACACCTTGATCGGTAAAGGCCTGCCAACTAGTGTGACCTTTTAACCCAACCGCTGTCTCCAACTTTTACTTCGCTTTGTGTTGGTATTACTGTACTGTAGCTCTCTTGTAACACCGCACCACCCAACAGTTCCCAAGTTGTCAGGGGAGGATAAGACAGAGAGGGGAATTATTGTGCCATAGCGCCAGAAGAGAGGGGAATGTTTACTCGTAAACTCTTCTTTTTGGAAGGCAAGTTTGACTTTTAATTAAATAGTGGTTTGTGGGTAAGGTTGAGGGAGGGACACAAATATTTTATATTCAACTGTGAGCAAGATAAACTTTCAGTTAGTCAAGATACACCATCTATAACCTCAACTAACTTTAGCTTTTGTCTTCGTGGTCGTTGAGAGCACTGGGCTTCAGAAGATGATCAGAGAATCATGGGATACTAATGAGAAATACCTCTCAACACATAACAATCATAGTAAATATATTTATTTGTGCTCATATACGTACTTACCTAGAGCAGCAACATTATTTGAAGGGACTTTAAAAAAAAGAGTCAAAGTTTGTATTAAATGAAAAGAAAATAATTATTATTTACGCCTACGAATTTTAGTTTCTTTAAATAATGTGTAAGTTGTTAATATTTTAGCGTTACTATTTTGTGGACCCAAGTCCTTCACATAATCTACGTCAGCGTTCTTCCAACTGTGCTCTTCCATAGCTATCTCAAGCTTGGTGAGGCCATTTTAGAATATTATGTACTTGTTTTTCAAACTATATAATATCATCACTAATTAAATTGCGATTTTTTTAAACCTTAGTAAAAGACATTGCCAAAGGCGCAACCTGAACATGTGATGTCCGTTTGTTTTATACTTTTACACTTGTAAAATTTAACTGCCATTACTGAATGTTAATAATATTGAATATAAATGTTATTATTAGTGCTCCATCATGTATTATTTATGTTGCAAGGGCTCCTTCTGTCTCAAAAGTTTGGGAACCCCTGATTACGTCAGAACTGATTCAGTATTCAATATTAGAAACAACTCTTAGGATTCATCTAAAATCCCCTGTGTATGGGGCTCACGGGTGGGGGTGGGGTCTCCAGTGCTCCACGTCATACTACCCATCCGGGCTATCCACTCACTGAGATTTGGAGAGTAAGATAGAGTTTATATGAAGTGTACCCTCTTTTCGTGTAGAGTAGGGATGATAGGAAACTATTAATGAAAAAATACAAAACCAACATTGCGTTGAGCCGGGATTCAAACCTTAACCTATCTATACTGGTGAACCTGACTAGAAGAGCCAGCGTATCTCCGGACACAGGTCCTGAGTGCAGATCCTTGATTATTGTTTTATATGAAAGAGAAAGGGGAGGAAAATGTGTGATGAGTAGAGAAATAAAACCTATTTCGGTCAGATAGCCAACATAACAAACATCCCTACTCCCTCCGCGTTATATTCCTCATCAAGTTGGTATTCGTGACCACGGCCAGGAGGCCGCGGAGGGCCGAAGCATGAATGTTGTCGTCGTGAATTAAAAGAGTTCTTTTAAACCAAGTAAAATAAGTTAGAGGAGGAAACACACAAACAATATTGAGTTTCAGTTTCACAAATTCAATTAGAAAAGTTTGTCGTCTCGGTCTCGAGAAGAAACTAAGTGAGGGGAAAGAGGGGAGGGAGGAGGACAAACACGGCTAACAAACTCGCGGAGAGACCAAATTTGAAACATTGGGGGAGGAGGGAGCAGTTATTTAACTCTAAGTGGGGGCTTTTCCCTCGGGATTGGTTTTTTTTGTGTACACCCTGGGTTATTAGCGCTGAGGTCTCCTTCTTTGTTTGTTTGTTTGTTTGTTTGTTTGTTTGTTTGAGTGAATCGTGTCCTACTTCCCGTCTGGGATGTCCGCATACTCACCACTAATTGGGTAGGGAATGAGGAAGGTGTAATTTAGAGGAGATGCATCTCCATTTTCGTAGATATAAAGTGGGAAGCCATTTATGACTAAAACCACTCTTGGTGTACCCGACCGGGATTCGAGCCCCTCAGTCTCCTCGTCATCGGGCAGACCAGTCTATTGCGAGAGTGGCGAATTTAGACCAGGTGGGTCCACCTCCTCGTTGACAGGCGGGGGACACAGTGAATTGCGAGGAAATTTAACCCCCACCCCATTCTCACCCAGTATTTATCCGGCCCCATGGTGTAGTGGTCAGTGCACCTGGCTATAACTTAGGGTTGCTGGGTTTGATTCCCGGCTGGTACCTTGGGTATTTTCTATTAAGATGAATTATCCCAACGGTCACCAGGGGTGGTAAATTAGTCTTGATTTGGGTTTAAGACTGCCACTGATCCCACCTCTATATTCACTGTAATCAAATCATCTCATTGCGAGTTTCGACGTGTAGACAACCTCCAGAGGTGTACTCTGGGTAACGCTTTGTGCCACCAGAGAGGCAATAGTCTACACACATAAGGCGATCTAACCTCGATGTCATGTCTAGTGATGTGAAAAAAGTATCGATATCTTCCTTTCGATACTAGTATTTTAGTTCGATACTTTTACTGATATTAGTACTCGCACTCCGATATCGGATCGGTATCGATAGAAACATATTTTTTGATATCTTGACTCGTGCTGGGATTAAATGTTTACTAGGGTGGACTGTGGGGGAAGAACAAATGATACTATTTCTTAATTCTTACCCATTTTATGTACGGCAAGCAAGAAGCAACTCTCGCATTCAATCTCTTTCAGCTCATTATAATTCATCGCTGTTCCTTCATCTTTGTTTATCAATACAGCCTCAGGCCCGACGGGTCGAATGGCGACCAGTCTACTACCCCTTCATCAAGTGTGGTATCCGAAGTGGGTACACGAAGTGAACATGAAAATAAGAGTTTGGTGAATTTCATCATTATCTCGTATGTTCAGGTTTCGGTATTCTTCAACGGTTTTGTTCCACAGGCATGGGTACTTCCTTACCTCTTCAATTAAATGATCCAGAAACGTCATATTCTTACTTTAAACAACTACTAATGCCGGTTGAACGGGGCTGAATACCACGGCGGGTCTATCGCGCATGTCCGTCGTCGGCGACGTTTAAAAATATAGCCGAGAATCAAACACAGGAGACTTAGCTAAGATAGCGAACATAGCGTACATAGCATACACAGCTCTGTGTGGCGGTCCCTAAGGGTTCGGCCAGACTGACAAGCGTGCGAGCGAGCGCGCAAGCGACTGAGTGGCCAGACTGGCAAGAGAGCGCGTAATTAGCAGATAGCTCTCTTTAGTTGTTGACAAGGAGGCTCCGAATCTTGGCTTAGTGAACTGAAGGGGGTGTTTTAACAAGTTATTTATTGTTGTGGTTTTCTCATCCTCTCTCCACGCTAATGGTGATTCTTATGTAAAGGCCTACTTTGATAATATTGAGTATTTTAACATATCAGTTTTACACACCACACACACTATATATTTATATTAATATTATATTTATATTAATATTAAAATATATATATAAGTATGGTTTATGATCTTACCTATTAAATTAGGCCGTTAGTAGCAAGTGTGCTAAACCTATCGATAATAATAAAAATGTCAAAATGATAAGTTTTCCTAGCACTCAATGAACCAACATACAATAATATTGCCTAGCGCCTGTAAACTAGACTGTACCGGGTCGAGCTCACGCGCTTGAAAAAATAGAACCAGTTCTATCTTTCAAGCGTGCGCGCTCCAGTCTGGCCACCTCTCATTACAACCAATGTGTTTATTTTATATTTTAGTCGCTCGCTCGCTCAGTCTGGCCGCCCCCTAAGACGCAGATCCACAAACTAACTTTACCTAAGACAACAACACCTAAAATTAGACACACACCCCACTCTCACACTCACCAGACCACCAAACTTTCCATAAACGATCAATTAAGAACATGGGGGAGAGGAGAAAGGGGGAGGGGGGAATTAGAGAGAAAGAAGAGACAATGGTTTTTTTCTTTAATTACGTCTGCTCTGTAAAGAGAAAGAGAGAGAGGCCATTTTGTCAGTGGGAGGTGACATGTTCAGTGTCCCTTGACTGTAGACTTATTTCCTGCCATTATTCTGATGAGCTCTGGTGCTGACACACATTCACGGACTCACAAGCGTGTGCGTACGGACCTAGGCACGCGTGATTTATCCCGTTCGTTCGGGAAAAAAAAAATCTTCATCGAACATGCTTTGTAGAGCTCCCAGCACTCAACACTCAACCCCTTCGTCAGGGAAATGCCATCGAAAACAATTGACAGTTCAAATTTGCTTTATTAATTATTTTTTTTCGTCCTCATAATGTGTGTGCGTGTGTGTGTACGTGTGTGTACATGTGTGTGTATATAGAATTAAAGCGGCGCCGATGCAGACTAGCTTTTTTTTTTTTATCAGATTTCAAAACGTTTTAAAATGGAACCCAAGTGAAAGCGTTTGAGTCCGTGCTGATTGGATTAGTTCACTTTGCGGAGGACGTATATTACTATATTCCATCACGTGTTAGGATTACCGAATTAATTACCCCCAAGGTATTAATAATAAAACCATTGGGTTTCTAATTAGATTATTATTCAATTATGTCGTTACTAGAGGGAAAATGTTTTAATGTCGATATTTAGATAATTGTGCCTTTAGAATTAGATTCAATTATATATGTTTTATGTATTTTTAAGCATCATAACATAGCATTGTTTATTAATTTTCTTACTCATATTGCTCGCTTTTCTTAATAACGTTACCTCACAGATACGGTCGATTATTCTCCCTCCCTGCACATTTTAGAGATGATCTTACGACATTTTTTTATAAGATAATTTTTAATTTCCTTATTATTTTCACTATCTTTTTTTTTCACTCTGGATTCTCTTCCTTGTGTATTTACGTTTTCATTTTTTGGAAGGAGAGAGGAAATATGATTCCAGAAAGAAGGAGCCACCTATTATGGAGGTTATATTAAAATGACCTGCTGTTAAATTACTTGCTCCGCCAAATTCAAAATCTGGGGGGGGGGGGAGTGAAAAGGAGGAAACGACTAGGGTAAGTTCAAAATACTCTTTTTTTTATGAATTACAGTTTATTGTTTAGTTACTAAATAAAATCTGATTAGGTGACCATATGGTCTAGGGCGTCAATCTATCACAATATACTGGACTGCCGATGAGGTGAAGATTGGGACTAGAATACCGATCTGGTGAACTGGCCTAAATGGTTTATACTCTCCCTCCACGCAAAGTTAGGTACATTTCTTATACAATTTTAGCTTCATCATCCCTACTCCGACAACGTAATTAATGTATGCCTACAGCTTGAATGTGTACTAAGACGCGGCGGTAAGTAAAAAATTAATAAAAATAGCCCCTTTGCACGGATAAACAATTCGTCCCGGATAGGGCTTCAAACGACGACCAAGAAACATTCAATATGATTTACTATCATATCTGGTCAGATGTATTAATAAACCACGATTAAATACAAAAGTGTTTGCCATTAAGTGAAGGTAAACTATTGTAAAGAGACGTACCATTTATTTTTTACTTTATTTTGTCCGTGTACCCATCCCGGATATTCGCCTATGGGGTAGGTATGAGTAAGGTATCATCTCGAGGAAATGTGCCTGCATTTACGTGGAGGGAGAGTGGGAAACCATTAAGGGAAAAAAACACTTCTAGTAAACATGACCGGTATTCGAACCCTGACCTCTACATCAACGTCAAACCTGTCTCTATGCGCTTTACACTGGGACCATGCGGAAGTAAAATAAAGATATCTGGTTCTATCATACATCCCTCATGTATAGCTACTGCTCTCTGAAAATGGTGATCGCTTCAACTGTATCTTCCTCCCAAGTAAAGAGATGGGTCGGTTATGCACTTTGATAACTCGCTTACAGAAAGTTGATTCTCAATTATTTTATTAAATAAATGCAGAAAGGGCATATACTTGACATAAAATTACTTGTATTTTCTAATTCTCCATAATATACTATTGTTACGTGAAATCTAGTTCTAAGATGGGTGAGTTGTGTGTATTACAGTTGGGCCACGAGTTCACCTGCCTTTAAAAGGTTATCGTTAGTCCCACATTACAGTTGGGCCACGAGTTCACCTGCGTTTAAAAGGTTATCGTTCGTCCCACATTACAGTTGGGCCACGAGTTCACCTGCTTTAAAAGGTTATCGTTAGTCCCACATTACAGTTGGGCCACGAGTTCACCTGTCTTTAAAAGGTTATCGTTAGTCCCACATTACATTTGGGCCACGAGTTCACCTGCCTTTAAAAGTTTACCGTTAGTCTCACATTACAGTTAGCCCACGAGTTCACCTGCCTTTAAAAGGTTATCGTTAGTCCCACATTACATTTGGGCCACGAGTTCACCTGCGGTTAAAAGGTTACCGCTAGTCTCACATTACAGTTGGGCCACGAGTTCACCTGCGGTTTAAAAGGTTATCGTTCGTCCCACATTACAGTTGGGCCACGAGTTCACCTGCCTTTAAAAGGTTATCGTTAGTCCCACATTACATTTGGGCCACGAGTTCACCTGCCTTTAAAAGGTTATCGTTAGTCTCACATTACAGTTGGGCCACGAGTTCACCTGTGGTTAAAAGGTTATCGTTAGTCTCACATTACAGTTGGGCCACGAGTTCACCTGCGGTTAAAAGGTTATCGTTCGTCCCCCATTACAGTTGGGCCACGAGTTCACCTGCCTTTAAAAGGTTATCGTTAGTCCCACATTACATTTGGGCCACGAGTTCACCTGCGGTTAAAAGGTTATCGTTAGTCCCACATTACAGTTGGGCCACGAGTTCTCCTGCGTTTAAAAGGTTATCGTTAGTCCCACATTACAGTTGGGCTACGAGTTCACCTGCCTTTAAAAGGTTATCGTTAGTCCCACATTACATTTGGGCCACGAGTTCACCTGCGGTTAAAAGGTTACCGTTAGTCTCACATTACAGTTGGGCCACGAGTTCACCTGCGGTTAAAAGGTTATCGTTCGTCCCCCATTACAGTTGGGCCACGAGTTCCTTCTTGGGATTTGTAAGCAAGGCGCAATGAAGTACTAGCTTAGCCCCAGCTGTTTTGACTTTCCATTTATATTCTAACATAACCTAACCTAATATGAGGCAAAAGGATTGGTGGGGCCGAATTAATATCTACCCTCAGGTATATTAGCTGTTATAGTCCTCCTGGCAAATGAACGTGGCCCAACTAAGCTATCAAATTTTGAGACATGGGGTCCCATGGCCCAACTGTTATATGCCGGGAGATTTGTATTTTGGCTAGTTAGTGGTGTAATTTCTATGTGTTTATAAACACAAAGCTGTTTAACACTAGTTCTGTTTTAAATTTCTCGTATAATGGGAGAGTATTATGTTCGTGAACATTTTTGACCTCGAGGTTATGATGAATCTTTACGGGTTATGTGACCCTGAACCCAAAAACATGAATTTTACCATTATGTCTGTAGTTGCGCCTGGATTCGAAACTATTTGATAGATTTTGTCCAGACTTGATATTTAGATGCTATAGCGCTTTGCTTCATGAAGTGCTTTTTCTGTTTGACCCTAGCCCTTAAATTAACAGTAGTTTACTGACGAAAGGTTTTTGCAAATTTCCAAATATTTTTAAAGTGTCTCTAACAATTCTGTTTAAAATGGATATCTAGGGAGTATTTGACCTTACAAATAACACTATACTTGGTTTTTGTTAAGTGTAAGTAATAAATAGGATTCTAAAACCGAAGTAAAGAATTAATAATGTCCAAATTTTGGAAATCAAATCGTCTTATGTATATTTGCACGTATGTTATACATCTGCATGTAAAAAAATTTCATATCTATATATATATATATTTAGCACCCGTTCAGGTTATACGCTTATGTACTAATCACTCTCATGGTTTTAGGGGTTAGGAAGGTTATATTAATAGGAAGTGTACCCACATTTTCGTGGAGGGAGAGTGAAAAACCATTTAGGAAAAACCACCCCCGGTTCACCCGACCGAGAATCGAACATCGATCTCCCCGTCCTCAGCAGTCTAGCCTACTGCGAAAGTAGCGCGTTATACAACGCGGCCAACAAAGCGGGTTACATATATATTTACATTCATATATACATACATATACATAGAACATATATATATTTATAAATATGTATTTATTTTCATATATATGCATACATATATGAACATAGTCTTAGTACACCCAGCCAGAGTTATAATCCCGATTTCTCTGACACCAGTAAACCAGACTTGACGTTTATTCCGCCGCTCACCGCTGTTGGTCCGGGTATAAAAGTCCAACAGATGGGTTACAACATCCCCCAAATATCCGCCCAGTTATATATTTCCATGTGCCACGTCCGGTCATCCGGAACCTCACAACGGACCCGGGTTTATCTGCATCGACCGTTGGAAAGAGGGGATTGTCCGGACAAACGGGACCCCCCCCTTCCCCTTACCATTAATCACTGACAAAAGAATTAACGGTATCGTTTGTTTACCAAGAGATTATGACGTAGCTCTTCCCTCAGTGTGAGGGTTTAATTGATTAAACACTGGAAAATAATAGTTGGAGATTAAACAACAGATTTAGGTCACTCGCGCGCTCCTCACCAAACAAAGCCCACAATTTAGGTTTCATACTGTTAGGCTCAAAGCAGTGTTGCCGCTATAAATTATCGGAAATGAATGACTTTAAAACGTTTGGTAGTCTCCCCGGAAAATAGACCAATTTGTACCAACATAGACAGAATGTTTAGCGCAGTCCCCCGGAAAAGCGACTGGTTTGTACCAACATAAACAGGACTTTTGTGCATTCCCTCCGGAAAAGTGACCAATTTGTACCAACATAAACAGGACTTTTGTGCATTCCCCCTGGAAAAGCGACCAATTTGTACCAACATAAACAGGACTTTTGTGCATTCCCTCCGGAAAAGCGACCAATTTGTATCAACATAAACAGGACGTTTGTGCATTCCCTCCGGAAAAGCGACCAATTTAACAGGACGTTTGATACAGTCACCCCGGAAAAGCGACTGGTTTGTACCAACATAAACAGGACTTTTGTGCATTCCCCCTGGAAAAGCGACCAGTTTGTACCAACATAAACAGGACTTTTGTGCATTCTCTCCGGAAAAGTGACCAATTTGTACCAACATAAACAGGACTTTTGTGCATTCCCCCTGGAAAAGTGACCAATTTGTACCAACATTAACAGGACTTTTGTGCATTCCCTCCGGAAAAGCGACCAATTTAACAGGACGTTTGATACAGTCACCCCGGAAAAGCGACTGGTTTGTACCAACATAAACAGGACTTTTGTGCATTCCCCCTGGAAAAGCGACCAATTTGTACCAACATAAACAGGACTTTTGTGCATTCTCTCCGGAAAAGTGACCAATTTGTACCAACATAAACAGGACTTTTGTGCATTCCCCCTGGAAAAGCGACCAATTTGTACCAACATAAACAGGACTTTTGTGCATTCCCCCTGGAAAAGTGACCAATTTGTACCAACATTAACAGGACTTTTGTGCATTCCCTCCGGAAAAGCGACCAATTTAACAGGATGTTTGGTGCAGTCACCCCGGAAAAGCGAACATTTTATACCAACATAGAGTGTTTGGTGCAGTCTCAGTGAGTAAATGGGGGTTGGGGTGGGGATGGGGTTTGAGAAAAATAGAAAACACATTTTCCCTTTCATTTTTGCAGGTTTGGGACTACCTAAACAAATTGCTTTAGGTGTTCTTGAACATGTTGTTTATTTGTAAGTAACCTAACCTAAACTACCCACGGCAAACATCCTCTGACCAATCTGGTATAAACGACCCGTATATTTCAGCTAGGATATTCCTTGATTACGCCAAACATCCTGCACACGGAAATAGTTACGTATTTTATATATACATGGGCCTCACTAACAGACTCTGAGATTTGGCCCCCAAACATAACCGAGGGTGAAAATGTCAGATCATTGAATCCCGAGGGAGGAGGGTGTATTTTAATTTTGAAGGGTTTACAGCAGACTCTACGTTAGTGACACATTCAACCACCAGGCGCTGTAGTTGACACGTGAGTGAGAGAAGAGAACTGTAATCGTGGTTATTGCTTTATTATAACTCATTAAATAATGCTTCTGGTGTTAATGTCCTTGGGAGAAATTAAACTGAAGAGGGAACTTTAGAACTTGGGATATATTGAGTGCGCTCATTACATTTAAGTAGGGGCAACATTTTCCGTGAAAACAATTTGAGAGAAAAATCTACATTTCCAGACTTTGGTCCCAGCCACCTATAGCTACGAGCACACGAACTAGAAGTCATCAGTCTCATCTTGTTTTGAGTTACGATGGAACAGAGTTAAAATCTCAACAAGTGTGATAAGGTTGATTTTTTTTACCAAATGATCATCAACTTCAAATCCACACAGATGCGGCTACATTATCTCTAAAAATTCATCTTTACCATTCATTATCCTATTCATATAAGTATGGCAATAGCCTGGATGGGAATTAAGGGATATATCACCGAGTTAAGCTCGCAATTTAGGTTTCTTTTAAGGAATTAGATTCTGATTTAAAGGAATAAATGATCCACCTTTAATCTAGTCGGTTCTCGTTAAATCCCTCGCTAATGTATTAAGTCCCCCCCTCTCATTACACCCAAGATCCCTTTGTTCCAGATACCCCTTGTGCGCAAGAGCTTCTCACAAGATACCAACCTCCCTCCCCCTTGTGACGTTACCCCGATCTGCCCCCGACAAGGATCGATCACGTGGTGTCGCCAAGTGTTCCAAGATCAGCGGGTAATATATTCATAGCGCACTTGGAGCGTGACGTCACTCGAACTATCCCACCACTTCCAAGGGGCAACCTTAAATTAGGTAGGGGTTTTGGGGGGAAGGGGGAGGCAGCCAGGTTTTTATTATGTTTTCTTACGAAGACGGGGGAGTGGGGGGGGGGGGTCAGAATCCACCTTACCTAAGGTTTTTATCAATGCTTATGGAGAGAGAAAATCTAAAAAATAGGTTTTGTTAGAAAACTATTAAATGTTTCATTTACTTTCATTGATAAACCCCACATTAATCACCAATTTTCACCGTATTATAGAAATAATTGTACTATAGATAACATACTTGCACAAAGATAGTTAATTACAATACATATACAAGTAAATTTTCGTTTTTAATTTCAATTTTCACTATTATAGTGCTGGCCAACAATCGTGAGATCTATAACAGGCCAGAACTAAAAAAAAAGTACCTTACAAGTACGTATAATTACATGAGAACATTCATAGATAAATAATGACACATACTGAGGAATAGTTGCAAAAAAATAGAAAATAATATTAAAATAATAAAATAACTGTAATAAAAAATAGCTAAAATATTGTAAAAGCCTAAGTATTTAAAAAGTAGTAAAACTAAGCAAACAAATAAATCAGAATTATGTAAATTTAAATAAATGAGGCAGAACCTCTACAGGATAAATTAATGATATGGGAGTTTCTTAAATAACTGTTAGAGATTGGCTTTTATTTTATGATAAAAGTCGAATTCGACAAATCTAGAATTTCCACTATAGATACAACGGCCCTTTTTAAGAGTTGTTGAGATAAAATAATTTTGTATTACGAGAGGCACGAGAAGGGACATGAAGACTTACAAAATCTAGGACAAATTTATCATGAATTTTGTAATTGAAAATATTAACGACAAAAAGCCCAAAACAATAAATTCTCTGCGAGAGGAGAGTTTGTAGACCTAAGAGATTTCAAACTTTGTCATAATCATAATGAATCCGGTTGGTAAATAGTTTATCAAAGCACGCAGCGAACAAATTTTCTTTGATTGTTTTCCAACCTGAGAAATTCAGTAAAGTAACAGAATTCCTAGCAACATTAGCATATTTTAGCTTATATCTAACCATAATTTAACAAAAATAAAAATAATGTGTTTGAATAAAAATACATACAGAAATCGGGTATCAAATGTAGAAATGTGTCCGCATTCTACATCCCCGACAAGAACGTCGTCAGCCCGGATCAACCTGGGAACAACTCGACGTAGAGGTCCTTTTATCCATTTAACCCCAAAGTTCGGAGGGAGGAAGATGTTTCATCCATCACAAGTCGATCTTGGAGTTATTAAATAAATTTTTATCTTATATTAAAAATAAAATCTTCCTGTTGAAGCACCTGCAAGCTATAAACTTTGTATTGAAGCTTATGTTTACATCCATCACTCTTGCCGCTTCAACATCCACCGATAAAAAAAAAAAGTCTTTGAAACTTTACTATACATCTTTATGAGAATATCGAACTTAAGTACACTCTATGGTTAAAACATAGAATTTCATTTATGTATAAAATAAAAGTTTCCCTTCTTATTTAATATCTTCCATTTTATATTTTCATTTTATCGTCTTGATCGTAATAAAAACAAAATCCTTAACTCCTGGATAACACAATGGTAAGAGCATTGGCGTACTAAGCCGAAGGTACTGGTTTCAATTCCCGTCTAGGTGTTATTTTTCAATTGAAAGTATATGATTGTGTTCATTAAAGACCAGAAAATCCGTAGCGGTACGCACGAAGACTAAACATCAAATTAATCTAGTCGGTTTTTTACACTGACTAGAATGTTGGGGCTCAAATTCTGATTAGATAAACTGAGGGTGATTTTTATTAAACAGTTTACCATTTTATTCCACGCCAATAGGTGTACTGTACAAAAAACACTAAGCTCAATCTTTATCCCCCCCTTCTCTATTGGTTTGAATGTGTCAATAGCCTGGATGGGTGGTAATACTGGGGTGGATTATTAAGTCCTGGTCACGCCATTGATACTATTGTTTATATTGTTTGATATTTTACATTTTTTTCGACTAAAATATCTGATTTAAGACGTACGGGAATCTCTACCCAACCAAACTTCTACCTTTATAAAGTCAATTCACCATAGGAATGGTGGTAACTGGCAGCTATCAGAAGATGTAAGCACGAGTAAAAGTAAAACATCATTAAAAACAAATTGTTTGTTGTGAAAGTCTTGATTTTCAAAAATGACAACAAATTAATATGGTCTTGTAGATCATTTTGTTTGATGAATGGATACATGAGAGGGGATCGGGTAGCTTTTGCTAGCTGCCACTCCTATGGCGAATGAGCTATAGCTCCGTTCTTAAGGAATTTACCTCTCTGTAGTGTCACAGCAAGCAAAGAAAATATTTCCATGTTAATGTATGTATGTATGTGATGAGAGTGATGGTAGCTTGGAAGTGTGGTCAGGTCTGGCTGAATGGGTAACGGGAAGTCTAGGTAGGATTAGGTTTAAACCCAAGCCCAACCGTTAAAATGTTTGTGAGAAGGTATGAGCTGGTGTCATCATGGGTACGTATGAAAATAGACGTTCGTAGAATTATGTTAGTTACTGGTTTATGCTCCGGTGGAGGGTGAAGACGAGAATGTGAGAGTGGAGTTTTGGAATGAGCTCAATGAAGTCTTGAATGCATGTGAACCGGGTGAAAGAATTATCTTGTTAGGATATATGAATGTATGGGTGGATACCCAAAGAGTAATCTAGAGAGAGTGTTATGAAGGTATGGTGATGAACGGGTGAACGAGAATGGAAATAGTTAGTGAGACTGTGTTTAGAAAAAGGTTTATTTTTGTCGAACACATGGTTTAAGCACAGATATATTCACTTGTATACATCACATAGGGGCGAATCTAGAATTATGTTTGATTTTGTGGTTTAGGATGAGGGATTTAAAACTTTACTAAAGGATACTCAGGCTGTGCAGTTCTTAGAGCTGAATGTGGAACGGACCACGTCCTAGTGATCTCATTAGTTTAATTACTAGGGAATTTTGTGAGGAGGCAGCGGTGAGAATATTAAGCAAGCAAGAGTGAAAGTGGAAAAGCTGCAGGATAAAAAGCGTGAGAGATCAATATGAAAGAAGTGGGCGAAAATTTAACACTACAAGAGCATGAATGTAATGTCTAAATAAATTGATGGTGTAGGAAGTGCTTGGAACAGATTACAAGGGGCCGTAGTTGAGTGCGTGAAATATGTGTGCGGAACTGTGGTGGTGGGAAAGAGGCGCGTGATGGAGTAAACAGGTGAAAGAAGCTGTGAGATAAAAGAAAGAAACACACAAAGTATTATTGCTATGAAGGGTGAAACAGAGCGGACTACGTTGAGGGACATAGACAAAGATCAAAAGATTGATGCAAAAATGTAGTGAAGGAGAATAAGGTGCAAATGATATTAAAGAAGGAGAAAGAATGAAGAATAATTTTGAAGTAAATAAAAATCTGTTCTGGAAGTGGGTAAGGAGAACCAAACAAGGAGTGCAAGGGAAGACCTGTGGCATTCAGAATGGGATGAAAACAGGTATTAGATCGATGGAGGAAATATTTTGAGTAGTTGTAATGGCTAAAACTTAGAGAAAGTAGCAGAAAATAGGGAAAATGTTATGATAAGTGAAAAAATTAACAGGTTTTGAGTGTGTTAAAAGTTACGAAAGTGTTAAAGAATGGCAAATCTGCGGGCGGATATGGGATCACAAGTGAAATGCTTGCGTTTGGGGGCATGGTACTACTTGTCAGATTGTGTGATTTATTCAATGTGTGTGCTGGTATTTAAATGTTTCTAATTATATAAAAACGCTATCACTGTTGCTTTGTTCAAAGGCAAAGGCAGTAAGAGAGAATGTAAGAATAATAAGGCAATTAATTTGTTGAGTATTCCAGACAAAGCTTTTGGGAGATTCTTAATTGGGAGGGTGCGTGAAAAAACTGCGGACAAGATTCAGGGTGTGCACTTTGGTTTCATGACAGGTAGAGGTTGCAAGGACCAGATATTTGTATTGCAACAACTAATTGAGAAATATATGGCAGTAAGGAAGAAAGTGTATTGAGCCTTTGTTGATCTGGAGAAAGAATACGATCGTGTGAATAGATATGTTATGGAATGTTCTAAGAGGGCATGGTTGAATGCATGGATAGTAATTCAATTATGGCAGTGTATAATGTAACTAAGACGTACATCAGGTTAGTTGGTTCTTTGAACGAATGGTTTGGCACTGAACAGGGTGTTAGACGAGGCTCCATGGTTGTTTAATGTATTAATGGATAAGTGTATGAGGGATGCTTGGGAAGACGTGGTTGGTGTACAAATGGACAATTGAATGTGAGATTGCTGCTATATGCAGATTATGCCGTATTGAAGGCTGAGAATTAAAGTGGCTTGCAGAATATATTAAATAATTTGAATCTGGTGACAGGCAGAATGGATCTTCGTATAAATGTCTCCAAAACTAAGGTGATAGTTTTTTTTGTAAGGTTGGATCAGGAAATTATTGTCAGCTTAGTATAAATGAAAAACTGTTAGAACAAGTGAATTATTAAGTGTATCTGTTCTGTAAAAATGGAAGGATGGATGGTAAAATCTACAGACGGGTGACTGCACCTCGTAGAGTAGTTGTATGTATGTGAGACTATTGTAAAGAATGAAGTAGTATTAAAAGGTACAAGGGATAACAGTTGATGCCAACTTGGTTTTATGCATATGAAGCGTGAGTTTGTCAGGAGAAACACAAGAGCAATTGAATACGGTTGGAATGAAATATCTAATAAATATATGTGGAAAAACTCGTATGGACAGAGTCAGTAATGAATGTATGCTGAAGGAGTGCGGTTTGAAAGAGAATTCAATCGATTAATGTGAAATAAGCGTCTTACGTTGGTTTGGGAATGTTGAGAGGATGAGTATGGATCAAGTTACGAAGCACATTTTGAAGGTAGAGTATGTGGATCAAATGGAAGGGGTAGGCCATGTCAGACGTGGCTAAACGCTTTAGCCGAATGCATGAAAAAGCGAAACATTAATAGTTTTAAGAATAAAGAGCATGTATGTCTTGGTGTATGGATGTTGTTGAAGCGAAGGAGTGTGCAAGGATGGGAAGTGTGGAGAAAGTTAGTGAGGATGGATCAGGAAACGAAGTGTGTTTTTTTTTAGCAATATACACAGTTTCTTGCCCACCCCACAAGAGAACGGATTGATTAGTATATGTATGTTGTTTTTGGATTTGAAGTAGTTTTTTTCGGAGACGACATAGCTCATCCCAAATAGGGTATTAGGAAAATTATACAGCACGTTTCGTCCTGAGGTTGAAAATGATTCGATTCCCGTGTCCAGGCGTCATTTTTCAATTTTCAGAACACGATAAATAAAGTAGTTGGCCAACGCGGCAACATTATTCTTTTGAAGAATTTTAAATTTAATAAACATCACGATTTAGCGAGTGGTGAAATTAACCTGATATTGGCTTATTGATTGCAACTAGGTGTCTAAGGTTTTCACATGTGTTATGTTCTGGGCGAGTCCCATGGTAGGTTCAAGTAGTATTCTTGATATTTCGCTGGTTCAAAAACATGAAGACGAGATCGGTATGATCTCCATCGTAAATGAAAGATTTCCTTTAGAGGGATTAAATTAGGGACGAGCCCTGTCAACACCGTTTTTTGTAATTTTTTTTTAAAATCACCTACAACTCAAGATTTTAATTTATTCACGAAAATGTATATTATTAATCTTCCTGCCAAGATGGATTGTTTTTATTTAGCACCACGTATTACTACCCGTTCGGGATATACGCTTAAATACTAATCACGCTAATGGATTAGGAATTGGGAAGGTTGAATTTTAGAGGAAGTAAACCCGCATTTGCATGAAGGGAAATGGAAAACTATTTAGAAAAAACTACCCCAGTTCACCCGACCTAATTTCGAACCTGATCTCTGCTTCCTCGGCAGTCTGGCTCAACACGAAACTAGCGTGTTAGCCAATTACGCCACTGAGGAGGGTGAAATTAAAAAGTTCCGTGGAATAATATGTTTATTTAGAAAAGTAAACCATAAAAAAAAACTCATTTTGAAAAGTAAGTAAATGCTGTCCAGACGCAAATACTTTGTCAGTGGACGAGGAAAAGTGTCATAAGTAGATAAACAAGAGGAGCTAGAAGGATTAACCGCTTGTTTTACTCCCTCTATTTATATTTTATACATTGATGTCTAAGTGTGGTAGTACGTCAAGTTAAGATGTAACTGGCTGCGAATTCAGCAAGCAGGTAACGTCGTTAATTGCGTTGTCGCTTGTGGATCATCTTGCGCGTTCTCCTACTTGTCCCTCCTCCTCCTCCTGCTCCTCCCCGTCAAGGGAACCAGACTGTTTGCTACCTCCTGTTCGTTGCTCTAACTATACCAGTAGTAATTATTCTCCTCTCCTTCTGTCACGCGGGAGACCAGTGACTTCTAATTACGAGTCTGTAGCGAGAGCGACAAACAGTATTATCACTCCAGGTGGATGTTTTTTAACGCGCCTGTGAAGAAGTAGACCTTGCGGCTGTCTCATTCGTTTTTTTAACACAACGTCTCTCTACCCATGCTAATGTGTTAGGGGTGATAAACGTTGAATTTAGATAAAGTGAATCCGCAATTGCTGCATGGAGGGGAAATGTGAAGCCATTTGATTAAACGCCACTATCAGTACACCCAACCGGGATTCTAACCCCGATATTTCTGTCACAGGCAGTCCAGTCTATTGCAGGGTGACGCTTTAGACTATTCTACCAATGAAGTGGATAGTTCGGAACTTTAAATTATGCAATCAACTGGAATAGAACCAAGGTCAACCTTAGCAACCACTCGTCCCTATCACTGTAATAATCATTTTAAGAGTGTGGATTTAATTTAGACGGCCCCCACTCCTGTGATCGAATGATTTAAGGCGTCATTCTCGCAGTAGACTGAATTTTCTATGACGTAGAGATCGGGTTTGAATCTCGGTCAGTTGTACTGAAGGTGATTTTTCTCCAAAATTGTTTCCTCGCTCTTCTTCAAAGCAATTGCAGACACACCTTATCTTTCCTAACTTATTATTATAATTAATACATATGCGTGTAAACATGACGGGTAGTAAAACGTTATGATGAAATAAATAAAAATGTAGACTTCCGTTTTGTTGCAAATCATGGCCATGTCTTGGAAGGGATTTAAGTCGTAGGCAAGTAAAATCATTAATAACTCATTTAAAAATAAACTGTTCGACAAAATTGTATAAACCTTCTCATAGAGTTTATTATAGTTTGTGACATTTAAAAAAAATAGTCCTAATTCTAGGACTGGAGTACAAATCACAATTTATCTTTAGGTTATGAACACATAAAATATAAATATCAAGTTTGAACCAAATCCATCAAATCCTTTTGGCTGTAGCTCCAGGTACAGACATACAGACGCGGGGATCGACAAATAGAGGGAAGGACGGACAAATAGAGGGACAGACAGAGAAAGGGACAGACAGAGAGAGGGACAGACAGAGAAAGGGACAGACAGAGAAAGGGACAGACAGAGAAAGGGACAGACAGAGAGAGGGACAGACAGAGAGAGGGACAGACAGAGAGAGGGACAGGCAGAAAGAGGGACAGGCAGAGAAAGGGACAGACAGAGAAAGGGACAGACAGAGAGAGGGACAGACAGAGAGAGGGACAGACAGAGAGAGGATAGACAGAGAGAGGGACAGGCAGAAAGAGGGACAGGCAGAGAGAGGGACAGACAGAGAGAGGGACAGGCAGAGAGAGGGACAGGCAGAGAGAGGGACAGGCAGAGAGAGGGACAGACAAGAGAGGGACAGGCAGAGAGAGGGACAGACAGAGAGAGGGACAGGCAGAGAGAGGTACAGGCAGAGAGAGGGACAGGCAGAGAGAGGGACAGACAGAGAGAGGGACAGGCAGAGAGAGGGACAGGCAGAGAGAGGGACAGACAGAGAGAGGGACAGGCAGAGAGAGGGACAGACAGAGAGAGGGACAGGCAGGAGAGGGACAGGCAGAGAGAGGGACAGACAGAGAGAGGGACAGACAGAGAGAGGGACAGACAGAGAGAGGGACAGACAGAGAGAGGGACAGACAGAGAGAGGGACAGACAGAGAGAGGGACAGACAGAGAGAGGGACAGGTAGAGAGAGGGACAGACAGAGAGAGGGACAGGCAGAGAGAGGGACAGGCAGCGAGAGGGACAGGCAGAGAGAGGGACAAACAGAGAGAGGAACAGAGAGATGGACAGACAGAGAGAGGGATAGACAGACAGAGGGACTGACAGAGAGAGGGACAAACAGAGAGAGGAACAGAGAGATGGAGAGATGAACAGAGAGAGAGTGACAGAAAGAATATCAGACGAGCAGAAAGAGGGACATGCCCATTATTTTGAGCTAGGATGCACATAAAACATAAAGATCCGTTATAATATTGAGGGAAAAAAACGTTCATGGTTACAATACTTTCTCTATATAAGAAAGTTAAAAGCTACTTTTTTTAAATTTAATCCATTTCACTTTATGAAACAGAGCTGCTGACTAAATAATTGGCTATATGTTGTATTAGTTCTAGTAGAGGAAAGAGATGTTTAAAGGGGTCAATATGGACGTACATTTGATTAAATTCCCTCATTCACCCTTAGGCTAGTACTTAGACAGTGTATGTGTTTTTTTAATCCACAGTTGGAATTAATTATATACATATATATACGCTTTACAATCTACACTTTCCATAAGTCCTCAAATGAAATTATTTGAGTTGGTAAATTAATCATTGCTTTCCTTTGTATAAACAACGCATGTAAACGAACCTATGTTTTGTAGCTAATTACTGTCTTTAATAATTTCCATGTTAAACACGAACGCAGTTGATGTTAGTGACGTAGCTGTGGGTAGACCTTGGGCGTTGTTACCCCACTACTCCCCTCTCTCCACCTCACTTCCCCTGGTCTCTCATACAAAGTAATATCTAAAAATATATATGGTTATAGTTCAAATATAATTAGTAATTTTTAATGAATTCATTATATTTGTTTATTTATCAATAAAATGTATTATGTACATAATAATTATTTTAAATAAATTACCTAAGGTTTTAACTAAACAATTTAATACGATGGTTTTTTTCCATTGCGTCTTAGTATCTGTTCGGGCTATATGCCTACATTCCTCACTATACATTTAATAGGGGGAGAAAGAGGTTGCATTTTAAAGGAAATATAGGCCTATTTTCTTGGAGAGAGAGGATAAATCATTTAGAAAAAAACACCCTTAATACACCTGACCCTTATTCGAAACCCTATCCATCCTAGAATGAAAGTGACACGTTAGACCATGTGACCACCTATGGTGATAGTATGTACGGTTGTTGAAATAACATAACATTGTTTCTATATTTGTTCATCTCTGTTTTGTGGTCTTACTCAAGTCAGGTTAAGAGCAGGCCAATAAGCAGAGAAGATTCCCCACTACATTTTTAATCACGTAAATAATATAAATAACTGTATCAAATTTCACTAATTATAATTTATCAATTTCGTTAAGAATTTTACTAGGTGGAACCTCTTGATACAAAATAATATTTCCTGCACCCACATCGGTGGTAGAATGGTCTAAAGCATCAATCTTTCAATAGACTTGGCTGCTGATGATAAGGAATTTGTTGACCTTGGTGGCCTTGGGTTAAGGTCACACCTTGAGACCCGATGTTCATGGGTTCAAATCCCAGCTGGGGTTGACGGAATTATTTTTATGGATAAAGATCCTTGGCACAACTTCCTTTGGAGGAGAAGTAAAGCCGTCGGTCCCAAGTCGATTGTGGCATGTAAAAAAAACACGGAAGATATGTGAAAGTTACACCTTTCCAGAAAAATTGGAAGGCCCTTTCTCTCTCACTCATGGAAATTCTCGTGTGCTGATATAATAAGTCGGTTCAGAAAGTGCACGTTAAATACCTCAAACAAATAATAAATAAAGGTAATGAAGCAAATTAAATGTTCGAATTCTTGTTGGGCTTATTCAATGGGATTTTTTTCTAACCGGTTTCCCACTCTCTCTCTCTCTCTTTTTCTCTCTCTCTCTTTTTCTCTCTCTCTCTTTTTCTCTCTCTCTCCCCATGACAGTGCGAATAGCTTTTTTTATATATATAAATTCTGTCTTGCTAACCTCTACCCCGTTAGTGTAAATATGTGCTTAGCCCGGACGAGTAGCAGGGTTCAACTACAAAATACATTGTACATATTATATTTCAACAGCAAACATAGATCTAGTATATTTTGTAAAATGACACACTGACATGAAGTCAGATGAATTAACTGGAAACAAGTAGTAAATTATATAAGTCTCCAACTGGGATCGAACCAGGGTCCTAAATATCCGGAGTCAGTCACTAATAATGGTTGGTGTGAGTTTTATATTTAATAAATTAGTTCGTTTATAAGGTATAATGGGGTAATATAATTTAAATTATTATTGCCCCTTCTACTCCCCTGTTACATAACACAAGAGTTATGAAATTCCCCCTACCACTCTATTGAGAGGTCGCAACATTGCCCGTTCGTTAAAACCAGGCGACAGCATGGCAACACCGCTCTAACATAATTACAATTACTCATTAATTAACAGTAAGTTTTTGTAATGTAGGTGAAGAGGAGGGTGGGGTGAGCCAGTGGGCCGATAGTTCGTCGCCCCCTCCTCCTCCTATATGGGAGGGGGGGGAGGTTGCCATGACGACCGCTCAATGAGCTCACGCCAGATGTGACCTAGACTCCCGGTCACAGCACCAACTCACTATTTCCCTACTTACTGTTGTACACGTGACATGGTGCCATTCATGACGTCACAACTTCCTGCTATCCATGAAACTAGATAAGGCACTCATGAAGTCACAACTTCCTGCTATCCATGAAACTAGCTAAGACACTCATGACGTCACTACTTTATGCATTCCAAGAAATTAGATGTCACTACTTCCTGCTATTCATGAGACTAGATGTGTCACTTATGATGTCACTACTTCCTGTTATTCATGAGACTAGATTTGTCACTCATGACGTCACTACTTCCTACTATATATCACTAATGACGTCACTACTTACTGCCGTCCACGAGATTAAATATGTCATTGACGTCACTTACTCCTGCTGACCATGAGACTAGATTTCTCACTAATGGCGTCACTACTCCCTCCTGTCCATGAGACTAGATATCTCACTAATGGCGTCACTACTCCCTCCTGTCCATGAGACTAGATATTTCACTAATGGCGTCGCTTCTCCCTCCTGTCCATGAGATTAGATATGTCACTCATGACGTCACTACTCCCTCCTGTCCATGAGACTAGATATTTCACTAATGGCGTCGCTTCTCACTCCTGTCCATGAGATTAGATATGTCACTCATGGCGTCACTACTCCCTCCTGTCCAAGAGACTAGATATGTCACTCATGACGTCACTAATTCCTGCTGTCCATGAGACTAGATATCTCACTAATGACGGCACTACTCCCTCCTGTTCATGAGACTAGATATTTCACTAATGGCGTCGCTACTCCCTCCTGTCCATGAGATTAGATATGTCACTCATGACGTCACTACTCCCTCCTGTCCAAGAGACTAGATATGTCACTAGTTCCTGCTGTCCATGAGACTAGATATCTCACTAATGACGTCACTACTCCCTCCCGTCCATGAGACTAGATATCTCACTCATGACGTCACTACTCCCTCCTGTCCAAGAGACTAGATATGTCACTCATGACGTCACTAATTCCTGCTGTCCATGAGACTAGATATCTCACTAATGACGTCACTACTCCCTCCCGTCCATGAGACTAGATATCTCACTAATGACGTCACTACTCCCTCCTGTCCATGAGACTAGATATCTCACTAATGACGTCACTACTTCCTGCTGTCCACGGGACTAGATCTGTCGAGCTATGTTATGAGAAAGTAAAAATAAGAAGTATTGAACTTCCATAATTTTTTGTAAAAAGGCGCATAATATGTAAACAAATGGTTCAAAATAATGAGATTCAAGTTTTTTTTTAAATATCTGGTCTCGGTAATATCTTATTTTAAAGACCGGGATGATATATTTCAACGTCACTCTCTAAACAGTATTTAGTGGCAAATATTGTAGAAATATTTCAATCCCGGATACCAGTATCAAATTTGGTACAGTTCTTCTTTATGTATTCAAGAACCAATATCAACTGGGAGACAATCCCAGAAACCCTTGCGGCAGCCTGTGATGAGGTGATCAAAATGGCTGCCATCTGACTCTACATCACAACTTTCAGCCAATGAGAACGGGACTGGGAGGAATATCCAATATTTGCCTGTTCGTGTTATTATACACTAATTTCCCAAGTGGAATACCAAGCTTTGTTTCGTTTTTCCATTGCTTCACAGGATGTGACACAGTTTCTTTCATTTTATGTGTCGGTAAAAAATGTGCTTGGAGGGCATGGATGTAATTTCGGGATGTTGATGATGCTTTCCAATAATATTTAGACCTCCCAAACACATTTACGTCTACAACACTTTTGCATTTTCTGTGATTCAGATTTGGTGGAGCTTATGTATCATCCTACAGCTACTGCAGAAGATGTTCAATTAGGCTAGAAAAAATACTCTTTACCCAACAAAACCGAGGAATCGACACAATCCCATCAACCTCTGATGCATTGTTGCAACACTTGATAAGTGTAATCTTACAGTGTAACATCTCAAAAAATGGGTGATAGCTAACCCTATGCTGTTAGACCCATGTTCCTGGTGATGGGGGGAGAAAAGGTGATGACGTCACGTATGAACCTGTATGGACAATACCATACGTGATCACACATGCACTAGTCGCCTGCAAGTGCTAGAGCAGCTGCTTAAGGTGTAATTGTGTTCAAAGTGGACTTAAACGTACATTTTTTATGTGCCTGTAAAGGTCATTGCTACAAAAGTGATGACAACTAACTATTGTTAACAACCATTTCAATTGGAACGTTCTTATTGTATGTGTTATATTAATGAATTACGTGGTTTCATATGAAATTTACAAACATCACACTTTCATACTATCCTATATATTTCTTTAGGAAATTTAACTTACTTTCAAATTTTAATACGGTGGTTATTGAACTATAATCAGGGATGTTTGTACGGTACTGTTAAGTTGCCAGCAATTTTGATCACTTTATCACATGCCACTGAAAGGTCTTCTGGGAGTGTATACCGGCTAATTTGTGTTTTTCAATGCGTAAATAAGTACCACTTAAAATTTCACGGTGATTTATTGGGTGGTTCTTGCAATATAACTGGGTTAAAGTTGTGAGGTAGTGTCAGATGGCAGCCATTTTGATGACGTCAACACAGGACACCGCAAGGGTTTCTGGGAGTGTCTCCCGGTTGATATCGGTTATTTAAGACATAAATAAGAACTGTACCAAATTTGGTGCTGGTATCTGGAAGTGAAATATTTTACCATTAACAGTGCCCACTAATTATACTGTATTGTTTTAAAGATGAGAGATATATTTCAACGTTCCTTTATAAACAATATTATATTGTTTTAAAGCTGGGATGATATATTTACCAACTTCCAAACAATATTATATTGAATTGTTTTAAGAGTAAGAATATTCACGTTCTTTATAAACAATACTTATTGTTTTAAAAGCTTGGGGTTATATTTACCATAGAACGTATATTTTTAATTTTTTTTAAAATCTCCTTAACATTGTAACATTAGCTGATGGTAAACTCAAGTTATCACAGAGTGGAGATACAAGACGTTAATAACGTGACATTTTTAGAGCTCCGGATATGATCTGGGAGTTGTAAACATTATCGTGGACAATACACTGTTGGGAATATGAAAAAAGGTACGGGAAGGGGGAGCTCTTTAGAGCTGTAACATATGTCGTATTACGGACTTAATAACGTAAGAAGGGTCGGGTTTCACAGTCCTCAAAATGTCAGAGGTTTTGGGAGGGTGAAAAACCGGGTTATGTTCGCCTCGCCCCGACGCAAATGTCAACAGTCATATGAGTGTTGAACTTCTCTCTCTCTCTCTCTCTCTCTTTCTCTCTCTCTCTGTTCCAACTCTGGTAGAATGGGGCAAATCACTGCCGACTGATGTCCGCATTCCCAACTCGATCTTTACCCACAGGAAGAGACAAAAACTATTGCTTACCAAGTGTTTATTAAAAGTGCTCTACAAAATGGAGAGCTATTAGGGATTGAGGACATAAGGTTTGGTGAACTCCGAATCTAACATTTTATTTGACAACATAGAAATTGGAGTAATATGAATTGTTATTTTATTAGTTTTTTGTATATTTTTTTCAATTTTGTTATCATTGTTTTTAAATGTTGTCTCAAGTCTACCGATTACTTAAAAATAAAATACAGGAAACAACACCACGATAGGACGGCTGGTTCAGCTGGATCACTTACCTAAAGCAGATCGTAGCCATGGGAGAGATGGGCTCTTAAGTATATAAGAATAGACTAACCATCGCCTGAATCACGATAATTGATCACGGTTATGTTACTGTTTTATTATTTTTTATGTTGCATATTTTGTGAGAATGACGTATTAAATAATTTGAACAACTGTGATTCTATATTAATTTAATGTACGATTGAATATAATATTCATTTATTTTCTGTTTGACTTGATCACAAAAGAAAATATCACCTTTAAGTCCAAGCAGAAATCATAGGAATTTTTTTTAACTTGAAATCCAAAGAGAAATCATAAGTTTGTAGTAGGGATACGAACCTGGAGGGAGCGAGGTGTAATACTCACAGAACAATATATGATTAAAATCATAAATATATTTATATATATAAAGGAAAATTAACTACACAGAAGTGTTTAAAACATTTCTATTCAAATAGAAGTAAAAAAAAACACTAAAAAACAAGATTTCAGTTGAAAGAAAATACTTAAGAATCCCAGTTCATTAGAAAAAGGGTTAAGCTAAACTCTGTAATATTGTATTATATAAAAGACTGGGAAGACATATTTCCACTTCACTCTATGGACGGTAAATATTATAGTGTAACGCGTTGATAGTTTTAAAATCTAGCTTCAAATGAATGTTTAAGTAAATCGCATTTGAAATGAAGTTCATATGATGAAGAGTGCCCCTAAATGATTATATTGAGTACGTCCTTCCAACGATAGCTAGGCCTAACGAGGTCTCCAAACCACTTCATTTAATTTAAATCTCTTGTTTAGCGCCAACGAAGTAGAAAAGTTTTACATCACACACGAGAAGAGTAGAAAGGGGTGGCGGTGTCAGTAATAGGAGGGGGGAGGGACTTTGATAAAGAAGTTAATGTAATGTGGTTGGTCACATGACAAGTTTGCATGATTATTAGTTAAAACCTAAACTTACTACCATTCAAATTGTACCTCTAATTTTAAGAGTTCAGATCTATTCTTGATATTATGAATAATTATTAAAAGCATTACCCCAGGTAATCGAACAAGAGCTATCCTATCAGCTACCCAACCACTGATTCATGATGATGAAAGGTAGAGAGCTCCGTGTCACAAGACTGTGTATTAACCAAGTTATAAAGATTACCATGTCGACATGAGTGATAGCGCGTAGCCAGGGAAACTGGACAGCTGGCCCCCACTAAACACACGTCATATCTGTGAGGGTGTTATTGAAATGACGGAACACGGATTAATCCGCAAACAAACAGGTATATCAAATGTTGGGGAATAATTGACATTGGACACACTCGGGGTAATTTACTGTCTAAACTCTCTCTTCACGTGACGCAACACTCTTTCATTAAAAAAAAACTATGTATCGCGTGACATTAATTGTTAATAGATTATGACGGAGTGGCCACAGCCGGTATTTAGCCAAACACCCCATGGAGGGAATTACTATAAGTGTCTGAATGGTTAGGAAGGCATACTGCATGTTTAAGTGACTGTCAAGTGCTTAATGAATTGAGTGTTTGTGTTTGGACTCATTTTTACCACCCAGATAATTCAATTTATTTAATTAGTTTCGATACTGTATACTGTACCTCACTAGTTTAAATTAGTTTTTTGAGTCTTTTGTTAAATATTTATTTTATCACCGAATCTTACTAGATGATTGGGTAATACGCATAATTACTAATTACGATAATAGATTAGGGATGAGAAAGGTTGAGTTTAGAGGACTTGTACCCGCATTTGCGTAGAGAGGGTGAATGTGGAACCATTTAGGAAACACCACCTTCATCACACCCGACCAGGTTTTGAACCCTGATGTCCCCGTCATCGGAAGTCGAGTATATTACGATAGTGACGCCTTAGACCATTCGACCACAAGAATGGGCTATTTTTAACAAATCCATGTTGTTGTTTATAAATTACACGTTATAAACAAACTAGGGTTTCATGTTTTGAAAGAGAAAAGTTAAGTTATGTGTTTGTAATTTCCTTTCGTGAGGTTTTTTTTTTAAGGTATTTAACTTGCACTTTTTGGAGTGACTGATTACATCAGTCCATAACTTACAACTAGCTCTAATATTACATTTCACATAGTATGTATTAAATGTATGAGCCAAAAAAACATACACGATCTCAAATGAATATATTGTGTATCCAGCAGGACAGCCAACATTAACCTTCACGACCCGGGGATAGTATTTCACATCCGGTTGGCATTACACGCACCACACAAGTGTCACATGCACTTAACGCGCCTTGATTTACGCCCATCCTCCGACCCATTGTCACTTGGACAAGTGGCTTATATAACTAGGTGGCCCATGAAATGTTTATTGGGTTAGCGCGTCACTTTTTGTAAACATTCTTTTCAAACTATTCTGAGTCAACTTTAATTTTTTTTAATGTTTTTGTTTGCGTAGAAGGGGAGTGAAAAGTGGATCGCTATTTTATCCAATCATGATCTGTGGTAATGCGTTTTTACACGCACAGATATTAACTCATTGTATGCTCTGGACGATAGATTCTATCTAGCATTTAAGTTAGGTCGATAGCACACATTAAATTAGGGTATATTATTGAAAATTATGTCAACGTTCTAATTAACTCGTTACTAAGCATTTTTTTAAGTATTAAAAAAATATAACTTAAAAATTATAATTATCTTTTAATTAACAGAAAATTATATTTTAAATTACGCTAAAATTAATTTTAACTAACTACGGTTTTAATATGCGTGGGTACTTCATTAAAATTACTTTTAATTTTTAAGCACATAAAAACTAATCTTGCAAGACAGATAATAAATGAAAAATATCTTTATTTCTATGTTTTAATTAATACAGTATTTTATAAAGGTTTTACCTCTTGAACAAAAATTTAATTTAAATATACCTTGTGTCAAAGGAAAACAAAATTATACGTTCTAATTCTAACGTATGTTCTGTCATCGAAATCACTCCCAAAAACTATCACACTTAATTAAGTTTTGAATTTTTTTAAACAATGTTTGAAAATAACACAAAGCATTTCAAACTCAATTACAAGCAGCTTCTATGAAATTCAACATGGGGCAATATAATTAAAAAAGTGACTAATGCTGTTATTTATAGGGATTTAACTGAAACAACCAGAGCATACTTCCAGTGGCTGTGTATATTCACGTCTATATGAAAGTTAAATTAAAAGTAAAAAAAAAGTTTCTCTTGCGCGGCCTTTGTAAAATATTCAGAAAAGAGGATTACATTAAACGGTTATCTGGCGTGAAGGCTGAAGGTCTGTGCACTATAAGCCTGCGTCCGCTAGGACAAGTAGTTCCAACTCAATACCAGGCGTAGTGGTTTAGCTTCCAACTGTAACTGACGCACTTTTTTAGGAAAATAGGGAGGGGGAGTAACTTTTATAAAGATTATATTAACTTGATTCCAACACCAACTTCTTGGCGACACATCAGTTATATGCTACGAGTTTTTGTTAAAAGTATAAGTTGCATTTTATATTAGGTCAAGGTCGTGTGAGAATGTGACCAGTTGTTTGTGTATAATAGATTCGTAGCAGGAGGATCATAATAGTTAAAGATGCTTTCAAATATTACTAATTGTCAATTTATGTGTGATGCCACTATCAATTATATCAACCCATATCATTGCTAAGAAGATAATGTAGTTACACTTAGTAAACCTATAAAGTTAATTAAAAATAAATAAATTAGGAGAACATATTGAGTTTAGTATGCTCTATTAACCGTAATAGATGGAAACCCTTGAGTGGCGGGCTGGCGTACAAATTACGGCGTGCTTTTATATCACTGAACAAACTGAAATATAAACCATTTTATATGTATTACTATATTAACATGAAGTTTATTAAATGTATTATTGTTTACATCGGTTAGCGGTCTTGGGGTAAAGTGTTCACCTCAGGATCCAATGATTGTGGGTTCAAACCCAGTCGAGATCATCGAATTTTTCTTGAGCGTTAGAGATACGTGGCACAACTTTCATCAGAGGGGAAGTAGATCCGTCGGTCCCATGTCGATTGTGGCATATAAAAGAACCCTGGAAGGTTTCCCGGCAAAAATGGTAGGCCCTTTCACAATCGGTCATAGAAATTCTCGTGTGTTGATGTAATCAGTCGGTTCTGAAAGTGCAAGTTAAATACCTCAAATAAATGGATTTATTATTTACATGTATGGATTTATTTTTCTAATATAGGGCGTTGTTGGACTAATAGCAGTTTTTAATATTTCACAAACGAAGAACAAATATTTCGCAAAACTTTCAATACCACGACTTTTGAATGAAATGTTAATTGTTTGACGCAAACTCTGGTCATTTAGGGTTGGTATGTAGGGAACGCGAGAAAAAAAAACAATGTTTACCCTCATTTGGGTGGAAGTAGAGTGGAAAACCATTGAGGAAAACCCACTATCAATACACCCAACCGGGATTAAAGCCCTGATCTCTCCGTCATCGTCAGTCTAGTCTATCACGAGAGTGACGCCTTAGACCATTCAGCCATCTAGGCAGGTAAGGTTAATCTGTTATATCAGAACTAAGTATAGATTATGCATAACTCGGATTCGACCAAGGTTCATTCACATATAGGTCAGACCATGCCATTAATTTTAATCTGCCACGTATTTCCACGATGTAGTGAATAAGGTTGACTCTAATGAACAATATAACCACTAAATACACTGCGGCGTCCTCAGTATTTAATAAAAGCAGCGCAATAGATCATCGATCCGTCAATTTTGTCGAGATTGATGCTGTCATATATTGAGACGTGAAATGTAAATTAAATGTGTAAATCCACAAAATAGAAACGAAAGCTTTGCTTGGATTTATTCATTTTAGTTGGCACCTCGTCTTACTACCCGTTACAGCTATACACTTAAGCACTAATTACGCTAATGGGTCAGGAATTGGGAAAGTTTGAATATAGAGGAAGTGAACCCGCATTTGCGTGGAGGTAGAATGGAAAATCATTTTGGGGAAAACCACCCCCAGTTCACCCAAGCGTTATTCGAACCTTAATATACCCTTCCTCGGCAGTTTAGCTCAACACGAAACTAGCGCGTTAGCTAACTATGCCACCTAGGCGGGTCTTAAATTAATAACAGCTGTATTACTCTTGTTACACCCCTCTCTCCAACCTTTCCTTACGATCACAGATAACTTAAAGGTAGAGGGAGGTTAGTAAGCTACAGAGTTACAAAGGACATGAAATGCAAGATTAAATAATAATAATACCATAAATGGTTTATTCAAAGAAAAAAACAATTAGAGTTCAATTACATGGTCTCAATGATCGTACTGAGTTCAGTGGAAAATCATATTAGAAATAAACAGTTATTTAGCGCAGTTCATTAGAGAGAACTTCCCTCATACTTGACATATCAAACAATCAGATGGGCTAGTCTTGAAGAGACAAACAACCCATAGTGTTGAAAAGAATACATAAATAAATAAAAAAATCAGTTAATAAATTTGTAAGGTTTATATAAGAGCCTTATGGGCCTTATTATATTGTTTCAAAGGCGTTTACGCTGCATCAACTAAAGCAGACTTCAACAATTTAAATAATAAATATAAAGTATATTTATTAGACATTTTTAAAATACGTGAGAGTTTGGCTAACAGACTTTAGTCAAACTCCCGCGGGACTATATGACCTATACTATCAGTTCAGAAACTATCGTTTACTTGTGAATTCAAAGTTAATAAATTACTATAAATAAAGTCTATCGAAAACATTTAAACAAAGTTCAACTATAAAAATAATAGCTAATTAATTTTTTATCTGTCATACAATTTTACGATGCAAAGTTAAATTTTATAAGTGTTCATTATAACAAAAGAAATAAAAACATTTAATTTGCAACATTATTTCAGAATGAAATATTAATAAACTTCTCCAACACAAAATTTATCAAAAGTTATTATAATGTAAAGATCAAAATAAACAGCTGTCTCGAGCGCCCAAGGGGCGACAGACATTTTATAGTTTAATATTTGGCAAAGAAAATTAATGTAAAAATTTACAACGCCTAACATGGCTTATACAAAAGATAAAGTTTTCAATTATAATGTTCAAAGTATACGTCGCCTTAATTTACGTTCGTAGATTTTCATGGATGATCCTGGCATAGTCCTGGTTCTAGGACTAAGTTCCTCCGTCCAGTGTTGGTTGAATAGTTAATTTAATAATACGATTACAGGACTTTAAATAGGGGTTTTTAACAGCAGGGTAGCAGGGTGGGGGGAAAGAACAATTCTGTCGGTGGCCTTCCTTCTAGAAGGAATGGAACATCACGTAGCTTGTTGATGTTATTGTCCCATTCTTCATTTAGAGCAGCGATTCTTCAATCGGACGTTATTTCTGTAGTTCTGGAACTATCCATCAGGGGGCAGGTGGATATAATTCTGTTGATCGTGGATAGTTTGGCTCGGGACGTCTTCAGTGTCTATTTGATTTAGTCGGGGTTGACTTAGGTGAAGGAGTCTCTGTTACTATCCGGTGTTGCTCGTCGTTGTCTACACAAGATAGATTTGGTGAGTACAGATTCCAATGTATTCCACTGTCCTATAGAATTGATTTTATTGATTAGAATTGTCTATTACGTTGTATCAATTTACAGGAACTACAATAGTGAAGTGTACTATTGTAGGGTTTAGAATATTATTGAATATTATTTGGAGCGGGTAGTATGAATCAGCGGCGAGTTGTGAATGAAGTTTAGAATGGGGGCGAGCTCTATGTTACACTCTACTGGTCATATATTGTTATAATTAAAGTCCAATTTTCATATGAAGAACCTTCGAGAAAATACATACTCTATTGTTGTTAACAATGATAACATTTTACTATAGTATTATTGTTATTTTATATGTATTGGTAAAATATATATATATATATATAATCAAAAGTAACAGCTAGATATCATGACTTGGCATAAGAATAGGTGAAAGGGGATATAGTCGCTTTCGTAGCACTCAGATAAGGCCCTTAGCGAGGGAATTAGGCTTTAGCTAACACATCCTAACTTTCTGTGAAACAAACTAATATATTAACGTGGATATGTAGGGAACACGAGAAAAGGGCATTGTTTCATCAGTTATTATAGAAAAACATGTTTTTGGCCAAAGAAATCAAATATTTCCTCGGTACAAACATTGAGTTTAATTTTTTTTCACATAGTGACCTCAACAGTTGTTGAATATCTGTCATAAGTATAGTGGCATTAGATGACAAACTTTTTTAAATGAAGAGAAAAAAGTTGTCATTAAACTCTATTTTTGTAATGAAGCAATATTTGATTTATTTTGATCAAAAATATGTTTTGATATAAAACTGCAAAAATACTTACCTTTTTATTCGTGTCTCCTACATCCTCGCCTTAATGATTTGTGTAGAGAACACAGTTTTGTTGAGCGTAGTTTTGTTTTGATATTCTGTCAGGAACTCACACACTGTGTTTAATGGAGTTAAGGAGGTATTTTACATCTAAATAAACTCGAAATAAAACAGTATTAGTTTTCTCAGGACAAGATGATCACATGTGGAGATTGATTGTTTTCTCCAAACAAATGAAAAACATAGATTACGTCATGAGTATATTCAGGTAAATTTAACAGTAGAGTACCAAATATCTAAGTGCACGAATACCACAATACTCCCCTCGACTTTCCCTTTCAAACGTGTCATCTATAACAATTTATTGTTTTGCAATATGTGACAGGAGAGAAAGATTGCTAGAAGTAACTAAGTCTACATCATCCTTGAGGCGTGACTATTATACCCCTCAAACCACGTCAGATCTATCATAGTCTGTCGTGTGTGACAGGAGAGCATATGAAGAAGTAGACAACTAAGTGCACTGTTGCCAAGAATGAGGGTGCAATAAAGCTACGTTCCACTGTATCTTATAATTATGTCTACTCTATTACAATGTACTGTACGTTGCAGTATAACAGGAGATCAGGTAGTTAACTAAGTCATGTGGATATGTGTTACTGTGTAAGAGGAGATCATATACTAGTAGGAGGTAGCTAAGACAAGTAATGTGGATGTGTGTTGCAGTGTAACAAGAGAGAAGGTAGTGTAGGAGGTAAATAAGACATGTAGATGTGTGTTGTAGTTTGCAAAAGTAGAGGAGGTACTGGTTGGTATAAGGGAACTAAGACATGTGTGTTGCAGTGTGTAACAGGAGAGGAGGTAGTGGTTGGTATAAGGGAACTAAGACATGTGTGTTGCAGTGTGTAACAGGAGAGGAGGTAGTGGTTGGTATAAGGGAACTAAGACATGTGTGTTGCGGTGTGTAACAGGAGAGGAGGTAGTGGGTTGGTATAAGGGAACTAAGACATGTGTGTTGCAATGTGTAACAGGAGAGGAGGTAGTGGTGGGTATAAGGGAACTAAGACATGTGTGTTGCGGTGTGTAACAGGAGAGGAGGTAGTGGTTGGTATAAGGGAACTAAGACATGTGTGTTGCAGTGTGTAACAGGAGAGGAGGTACTGGTCGGTATAAGGGAACTAAGACATGTGTGTTGCAGTGTGTAACAGGAGAGGAGGTAGTGGTTGGTATAAGGGAACTAAGACATGTGTGTTGCGGTGTGTAACAGGAGAGGAGGTAGTGGTCGGTATAAGGTAACTAAGACATGTGTGTTGCAGTGTGTAACAGGAGAGGAGGTAGTGGTTGGTATAAGGGAACTAAGACATGTGTGTTGCAGTGTGTAACAGGAGAGGAGGTACTGGTTGGTATAAGGAAACTAAGACATGTGTGTTGCAGTGTGTAACAGGAGAGGAGGTAGTGGTCGGTATAAGGGAACTAAGACGTGTGTTGCAGTGTGTAACAGGAGAGGAGGTAGTGGTCGGTATAAGGGAACTAAGACATGTGTGTTGCAGTGTGTAACAGGAGAGGAGGTACTGGTTGGTATAAGGGAACTAAGACATGTGTGTTGCAGTGTGTAACAGGAGAGGAGGTAGTGGTTGGTATAAGGGAACTAAGACATGTGTGTTGGGGTGTGTAACAGGAGAGGAGGTACTGGTTGGTATAAGGGAACTAAGACATGTGTGTTGCGGTGTGTAACAGGAGAGGAGGTATTGGTAGGTAAGATATGTGGATGTGTGTTGCAGTGTGTAATAGAAATCAGTAGTAAGAAGCAACTAAGACATGTGTATGTGTGTTTTAGTGTGTAAAAGCAGAGGAGGTAGTCGTAGGAAGTAGCTAAGACATGTGGATGTGTGTTGCAGTGTGTAACAGGACGTACTACGGGGATGTTGGCAAGACGTACGAGCTGGAGCTACACAAACCCATGGAGGAGAGACTTCCTTTCCTCTGTCATCTGACCTTCACGGCCAACGGTCATAGTCATGGAGAGTTGGTTCAGGTAAGTGTGATAGTTCTCATTTTTGGCACTGTCAGAACATCCGTGAAATCTAAATTGTTTCTTTCCTGCATAGTCCAATAATGTATCGATACACTTTGATGATTCCTTATGCTTAGCCAGAGATTCCTCTACTGCTTCCTCCATTGCTTCCTTCTCACTCTGTACTGTAATATTTTGAAGATCCGTGCAAGGATAAACCTGAAACCATATAACATTAGAACGTATAATCGGCAGTTTACTATACCTTTAAAATAACACTAACAATCTACTAAAATGTTATCAATTATGGCCACAATATACATATTTGTATTTTCTAAAATTCCCTTCTTATGAAAACAGAAGTGTATGTATAAATCTTTCCAAAATTAACATTATCACTTTCAGAACATTCAATCCATCTTATACTCCAATGAAACGCTTGTTATTCTAGTATATGAATGGTTTTCCCCTTTATTTCAGGTATTTATAACTATTAATACATTTTCAAAAATGTGTAAATAATCCTTTAAAATGCTAATACTAATCCAAAAGATATATGGCTTGTTTCATAGCGATACATAGTTCACAAATTCTATAAGGGAGAAATGGTGACCTGGTGGTCTAGGGGTATGGTGTCGGACTTCTGAGCTGGCGTCCGGGGTTCAATCCTCGATCCCGGCACAGATTTATCTGATTACCAAACCCTTCCTTCACCTCTGACAGGATGTGTATTAATCACAACTTGTGAATGTGAGGAATGCCAGGCCTCCACCGTGGTTCGGATTCCACGTTAAACTGTAAGTCCTACATTTCATCTCACAATCACCCTACCATTACACATTAGCGTAAGTGCGTATAACCCGAACGGGTAGTAAGACGCGGTGCTAATAATAATAATAATAATAATAATAATAATAATAATAATAATAATAATAATAATATAATAATAATATAAGGTAGACTTTGTGAACTACACATGGCCTGTATTGGTGGTTGAATGGTTCAATACGTCATTCTCGCAATAGAATGGACTGTCAATTATGGGAAGATCAGGGTTCCTAAATAGTCTTACACACTGTCTCTCCACGCAAATATGGGTATACCTCCTCTAAATTTAATCTCTCTAATTTATACCTAACATATTACTAAAATAAACTACATCAAATTTGTAAAATTGTCTTAGAAAATAATTAATCAGGATTCAATTCCCAACATGGCCTGAAAAATATGATTGGTGAAATGTGGGTTTTTCCTTTCAGAGTGATTAATTAACGGTCGGGGTTCTAGGTGTTGTGTATTTTCTAGATTTAAGTTAGTTTTTAAGTCGATAAAATCAGTCGGGTCAGATAGTGCACGTTAAATACCTCATATATATATATATAGCTCAGTTAAAGGATAGGTTTAATTTAGACCTACACTATAGTCTCGATTATCCGGCCCTAGATTACCCAGACCTCCGTATTATCCAGCTTGGTTCTCGGTGTTTTAAAATAAACAAAACGGTACATATCCACTTTAGAACATTTACTGAATTTATAATTTAATCCAGTTGACGCTCTATTTTCCTCTGTTGTTCTTGCTTTGTAGCCGATGATCCGTTTCCTAAATAAAGTACTGTCTAGTAAAGATTTAAAAAAGTTATTTCTAGTTTAATTTTTGCCGTCCCCTTACAATTATTTCTGTATTCCCATTTTACGGCGCAATCATAAAATGGGCAGATTCTATTAAAACAAAGTTAAATATTTTGTGAGAATTAAAAAAAAGTAGGCAAATCCATACTGAAAATGATTTACACTAGGATTCCATATTATCCGCTATCCGACCCGAAATACAGCCACTTTATGTCAGATAATCGCGACTCTAGTGTAATTGTTTTATAAATTACGAGCTGTGATTGTATGACTCACGTAACGACAGATCTTCTTTATCTCTGCCGTAAATTGGTCCACTTTAAGTCGTGCACGTATATGCGGGTGTGTCTGTGTGTTTAACTATCAGGACATGTGATTGCAGTAAAGGAAACATTACGTTACTACATTGCACACATGCTTAGAGACACGTTGACCCCGTAATTGTCTTCCAGTCTGGGTATGGAGGACAGGGAGAGACAATTTGGAAACGCGCACCAGGAAAATAATATAAACAATTTATTTAAATTTGGAATTGTTTGATTGTTTTATTTTAATGATACGTTAAGCTAAAGGAGATTGATTTTTTTTTTAAATTTTTCGTGAACCTTTTGGAGTGCGAAAATAATGTGATCGTAAAAAAAAATCACTTTTGAGATTTTTATAGAGGTTGACGTTTCATGGAATTTTGGACCCGAAAAAAGAGGTTTTCACGATTCTGTGTTTTTATCCGTATCTCGGCTTAGAGTCGAAACCAACTTACTGATTGAGTTAAAAACTTTGTATCTAGGGGTTTTCATAGGGAATTTTTGGGTTTATCTATCCAACCTAAAATTAAGGGTATTTCGTTCACTTTGGGTTAATTTTTTTTAGCTAAAATTCGTTTCTATGGATTCTTTAAAATTAAAACAAAATAGCACATTTTATTTTTCCTTTAAAATGAGCTGAAAGGTAATTTACATGAGCGGAAATTTCCCATTTTGATAATATCTCCACAAATCTTTGAGATAAGAAATAACTTATTGTAAATTTGTAGGACTTAAAAATAAACAAATTGTATTCTACCCGCCTCAGTGGCGTAGTTAGCTAACGTGCTAGTTTCGTGTTAAGCTAGACTGCCGAGGACTGGTAGATCAAGGTTCGAATCTCGGTCAGGTGTACTGGGGGAGGATCTTAAATGGTTTTCCACTCTCCCTCCATACTAAATGTGGGTTCACTTCCTGTAAATTCAACCTTCCTAATTCCTAATCCATTAGCGGAATTAGTACTTAAGCGTATAAACCGAACGGGTAGTAAGACATGGTGCTAAATAAAAGAAAAAAAATGTATTTGAAAGAATATTTATAGAATGAATGTTCTCCGAGCTATAAGTAAACGTATTTTTTAAATAGAGTTTTGCGAAATGGGAATTGAAAAGGAACAAAACCATTTGAATGTGTTTCTGTAACAGTGTATATTATTTTGTTTCACATATCTTACCGAGTTATACGTATAATTTAGGTAAAGAGGTGAGAAAGTTGGACGTTGCATCTTACCATTTATTTTATAATTGGGTTCTAAAAAGAAGGAAAGACGAGGAGGTTAGGATCTAAAGGAAATACTCCCGTATTTGCTTGGAGGTAAAATGGGACACTACTTAGGGAAAAAATACTCGCAGTACTCGAATTTTAACCTACTTATCACAGAAAAACTAGAATAAAAGATTAGACCAACGTCTTTAACCAAATGGCTACCAATGCGAGTAACACAGGGATCATTAACAAATTATTATAGGGCATGAATGAATGCCCAACCTTCCTTCCTCCGACTGAAGGTCACAGAAGCTCTTGGAAAGTTGGCCGGGGACCCTACGTAGCATTTATAAGACCTAATGCCCGTATATAATAAAAACATCTACGAATAATTATTTATTCATTACAAATACATGTATAATATTATTATACAAAGAATAATAAATAAAAATAGAGATTAGTACTCATTTAAATCTTTTCCTGTTTGTTGTTTATTTGTGCAATTTGAATTATTTCAATTTGAGTTGATGGGCCGAGCAGGAAAAACTTTTAGGTCACGGTTTGCACATCCTTGGTTTAAATTATTATTATTATTATTATTATATTATTATTATTATTATTATTATTATTTTATTATTATATTATTATTATTATTATTATTATTATTATTATTATTATTATTATTAGCACCGCGTCTTACTACCCGTTCGGGCTATACGCACTTACGCTAATGTGCAATGGTAGGGTGATTGTGAGATGAAATGGAGGACCTACAGTTTAACGTGAATCCTAACCACGTAGAGGCCTGGCATTCCTCACATTCACAAGTTGTGATTATACACATCTTGTCATGGTTTAAATTAAGTTAAAGGGTAGCTAAGAGAACTACACCAGCATTGACTTTAAGTTAAAATGGATTTAAAAACCCACTCATAACACATTTGGGATTCAAACCAATATTCTATAGACTATTTCATGCAATATAATAAAAACCTTAAAGCTATGTTAACCAAGTTACATTCTTGTTTGTGAAAGATTCGACGCCTAGAATTCCAGAAACGGACGTTTTGTGAGAAGGAACCTGAAGTTCGAATCTGATGGTTTTAAATAAGACGGCGGGCGCCCAGGTGAATACCAATGTTCTAAGATAATCCTCTCTAGCTTCCATGCCAGCGTCTAGTGGCGTCTGTTGAAAAGCTTTACGCCCTGGTTCCGGCGCCGGTATTGATCACGCTAAGCGCCGCGACGCTCCACTATCAAGTGCCGGGACCGGCTCTTCCAAGGAACATCCTCCCGCCTACGCCGACCTTTATATGGACTATGAGGATATACCTCGTCCATTACAGTTACAAATTCTCCCTCGACCTTATATAGGACTATGAGGATATACCTCGTCCATTACAAGTTACAAATTCTCCCTCTGACCTTTACATGGACTATGAGGATATACCTCGTCCATTACAAGTTACAAATTCTCCCTCTGACCTTTACATGGACTATGAGGATATACCTCATTCATTACAAGCTACACATTCTCCCTCTGACCTTTATATGGACTGTGAGGATATACCTCGTCCATTACAAGCTACACATTCTCCCTCTGACCTTTATATGGACTATGAGGATATACCTCGTCCATTACAAGCTACACATTCTCCCTCTGACCTTTATATGGACTGTGAGGATATACCTCGTCCATTACAAGCTACACATTCTCCCTCTGACCTTTATATGGACTATGAGGATATACCTCATTCATTACAAGCTTACAAATTCTCCCTCTGACCTTTACATGGACTGTGAGGATATACCTCGTCCATTACAAGCTACAAATTCTCTCTCTGACCTTTACATGGACTGTGAGGATATACCTCGTCCATTACAAGCTACAAATTCTCTCTCTGACCTTTATATGGACTGTGAGGATATACTTCGTCCATTACAAGCTAACATCTCTCTCTGACCTTTATATGGACTGTGAGGATATACTTCGTCCATTACAAGACACATTCTATCTGACCTTTACATGGACTGTGAAGTTATACCAAGAGAAAGAAACAGAAGGAAAGCGAGATTAAAAGATAATAAAAAGATTGAGAAAAGGAAATAAAGAGAGCAAAATAGAGAGAGAAATTGAGAGAAGAAAGGGAACTGCACAACCTGTAAGATGATCCCATTTGTACCCCAGATCAGGCACATTAACCGTGCAACCAATCCCTCTCGTGGAGATGTGCCACTGTTGCCCGGAGATAAGACCACCCCGAGGAGCGGTAGGGAAGGGGTTCAAGATTGAGGCTGGAGACGCCTCTAATGGCGTCCGTCTTCCTTTCGTAACGTCATCAACTGGACGCTGTTAAGATCCGACGTCTCTGAGATATCCTCGGATCCAATATGAACTGCGAGGCAAGGTTAATCGGATTGGACAAGCAGCTAGCGTGCCTGACCCTGACTTGGGTTGCTGAAGTTTTATTTCTACAGTCCAGTTTTCAAAATATACGACATCTAAAAAAAAACTCCTAAATCTACTTTCACGTATTCATAGTCAAGTCATGTTATATGCAGTTGTCATTTTTGATACATATTATCAATAACTATAAAATATTAATAATAATGATAGTAATAATAATATGGTGAAATGTTTTCAATGTTAACTGTAACCAAATATTTGTATTTCTAAATGCTCATTCCTACCAAAATCGTATTCTACCTCGGAACTGTGAACTATTTGTTTCCTACATCGAAGTATTCTCTGCCTCTTTCCAGGCGAATACATCCTACTTGCTTACGTCAAAAAATATAACTCATGATCAAAACTAAGAGCTCTATTATTTCATTTAGAACATTTTTTTCTTTACATGGCGTCTTACTACTGTTCGAGTTATACTTCGGGTTGTATGTACTAAAACATTAATGTGTTAAGGAAATAAGTAAGGTTGAATTTAGAGTAAATGTACCCACATTTGCGTGGAAGGAGAATAAAAACCATTTAAGGAAAATCACCCACAGTTCACCCGACCGGGATTGAACCCCAATCTCTCCGTCTCCGGCAGTCTAGTCTATTGCGAGAATTGTGCCCTAGACCATGCGGCCACTGAAGCAGGTAACATGAATTAATAAATTCTTGAGTCGATTGTTCAAGAGCAGACAGGGATTGGCTTAGTGAGTCAAACTATTTCATAATCAGAAACGTCCAGCAAAGTGTATTGGCCTCAGTTATAATTATTAGTTAATTAAATTTACTTGCATAGTTGTTATTGAACGTTTAAGTAGTACAACTTTCCATTTTATGTAGTTTTTGACATAGATTTGGGATGAAAGGTTTTATTTAATCTGAAATATATAAGATAAATAATAGCCATTAAATTTTTCGAAATCCTTGAGAAAAAGGAAATTTTACACTAGATTTATCTTGAAAGGTTGATTAAACTATGGCCCTATCTTAAAGTACACAACATGCTGGAACCAAGCAAGGTAGCAGCAGTATTACCTTGACTGATTACACTATGGCCCTATATTATAAGCTACACTATAGTGGAACCAAACAAGGTTACTGTCTTACCTTGACTGATTACACGATGGTCCTATCTTATAGTACACATCATAGTAGAACCAAGCAAGATATCAGTCTTACCTTGACTGATTACACGATGTTCCTATCTTATAAGCTACACCATAGTGAACCAAGCAGGTAGCAGTCTTACCCTTAAGTTAATTACAGTATGGCCCTTTCTTATAAAGCTATAAGCATAGAGGAACAATGGGAGGTAGGCTTGCTACCATTCAGGGTAAATAAGGGTTCATATTAATGTTTGTACAGAATATTAAAATAATAACTAAGCTATATTATAAGAACAGAACACTAGTTCGATTTCAGTCCTTTAATTTGCTACAAAGCTAAAGGGAACATTCCCAACTTAACAACAATAAAAATTCAACATTCACCAGTTTGATATAAAGTGATTTCATACTAAAAATTTAAAAAATTCTGTTGAATAAATGAAGACATATCTTTATGAAAACAAAATCTTCATAGTATATTTGTTTATATGAAGTTTTAAATTTGCTAGTCATAAGTGGAATCAAATAATTTAATTATAGCCAGACCAGACAGACTAAGAATTATATGATGGAAGATTGCCTTCAAAATTAAATTTTAAAATGTATTGGATAAATTATGTAGAAAATTGTAAATATAGTAAACAACAACAGAATTTACTAGTTAAAAATGTTTTACAAATTTTAATTTTTAGTAAATAAAATTATAGAATAGTAGAAAAATAATAGAACACAAATAAAAGTAAAAACACTAATGCATATTTACACACATTTCAATATTTTGTGGGGTATTGGGGTGAAGGGTTAACCTCAGAACCCGATGATCATGGGTCCAAACTCAGTTGGGTCAATGGATTTTTCTTGAGCAGTAAAAATATGTAGCACAACTTCCTTCGTAGGGGAAGTAAATCCGTCGTTCCCATGTTGATTATAGCATGTAAAAGATATCTGAAAGGTATATTAAATATACCTTTACAACAAAATTGGTAGGCCCTTTAGCTCTCGCTCATAGAAATTCTCTTGTGCTGATATAATCAGTCGGTTTAGAAAGTACACGTTAAATACCTCAAATTAATGAAAAATGAAAAAAAAAAAATGAAATTCAATATTTTTCATGGACAAAGTGGGGCTTTGAACAGGACTTTTAGATGTATTTAAAAAGTGTATGTTCAACTACCATTGTGTTCAAAACAGATATTCAAGAACTGTTGGTGTTACCATGTGTAGAAAATTAAACTAATTGAATCTAATGAAGCAATATTTTATTTATTTAGGTTTAGAGGCCTTTTTACTTTAAAAACTGTAAACATTGTAGAGCTGAGCTCTCTCTCCCTTCCATTAATTTCATTTACATTCACTTATTTGAAGTACTTAATGCACTTTCTGTATCGACTGATCATAACACCACACGATAATTTCTTTGAGCGAGAGCGAAAGAGCCAACCAATTTTGTCGGTAAAGTATTTTCACATAATTTCCAGAGTTATTTTACTAGTCACAATCGACGTGGGACTGACAGCTTTACTTCCCCTCCAAAGGAATTTGCGCTACGTATTTTTATCGCTCAAGAAAGATCCATCGACCCCGGTTGGGTTTGAACCCACGAACATTTAGTCCTAAGGCGAGCACTTTACCCCAAGAACACCAAGTTGACCCCCCTCTCATTTCACCTTAACAACTTACCACGCGAACATTGCAATCTTTATTTGTATACGATTTGTGTTTTAAGAAATCTATTTTTATCTCTAACATCGCTTTCTTTCTTTATTTCCCTCTCATCTCTTCTTTCTCTCTCTTGGCAATTATATGTGTATGTGTGTGTCAGAGTAGAGGGTTTATGACATAAAATAACTATATTTTAAATAAATTAAAAATCTACTTTACTACGCAATATGGAATCGTTCTTGAAATTGATTTCCATGCACCATTAATAAATTACTATTCTTTAAAACACTTTTATTTTCCAATATATTTTCTCTCCAAATTTGTTTTACTATTTTAATATTACATCACTTCTAACTATGTAGGTATCGTTTACAATACGGTAAAGAACTTACAAGTTTATGTCCCACGATATACCTCGTAAATAACTTGCAAGTTTATGCTACAACCTGTACACGGTAAAGATCTTGCAAGTTTATGTCACAGCCTGTACACGGTAAAGATCTTACAAGTTTATGTCACACCCTGTACACGGTAAAGTTCTTGCAAGTTTATGTCACACCCTGTACACGGTAAAGATCTTGTAAGTTTATGTCACACCCTGTACACGGTAAAGCTCTTGGAACTTATGTCACATCCCAACTTCACGTATGAAACTGTACTCAAAACTAAACTTCCAAACCTTCCTTGCCCCTCTTTATAGAAGTTTCTCTTTTGTTCCTATCACGTGATCCGACTATTACGTGACTCACTTAACACCTGACCTGAGTATCACGTGACCCGACCTTCATCACACTTTTGATTTAGATTCAGTTCAGCTGACCAGACCTCCAACTGCTTTGACCTCAATCGCATCATACTTTAAACTAGTCACACCTTAAACTGACCTGACCTCCAGCTGTTCAGACTCCTTAATTACCTCACTATATCACGACTTCCCTACTTAAAGCTGAGCTCAGATAGCCCGTCGTGTGGTCTTGTGTCAGTGGTAGAAGACCATTGTATTGTGACATACGTCACTCTCGCTCCCAGCTCCGTAGTGGTATCTTGTGTGAGTGGAAGAAGACCATTGTATTGTGACATATGCCACTCTCGCTCCCAGATCCCGTGGTGCTATCTAGGGGAGGTGAGTGGAAGAAGAACATTACATTGTGTGACATATGTCACTCTCGCTCCCAGATCCCGTGGTGCTATCTTGTGTGAGTGGAAAGAGACAAATGACGAGTCTCTCCTTACAAACAGACGATTGAAATCTTCTATTCTCTCAGAGAGATAATAGATGATATAGTACCGCAGTAAAAAAAACCCGGAGAATACGCACTTTAGAGCTGTTCTGGACTATTACTTTCTGACCAAGTGAACAATCTCAGAAGAGTAGGACATACATATTAGACCATCTCACCCCTCAGAAGAAAACCTTACTTAGGTATTTGTTACAGCTCAAACCAGACGTCTTAAGAGCCGTATCACCCCCCGGATAACACCTGGCCTGGGCAAGTAATACAGCCCAAACCTGACGTCTAAAGAGCCCGTCTAACCCTCCTGATAACAGCTAACTTATGTAGTTGATATAGCACAAAATAGACGTCTTAAGAGCCATTCTCACTCCTCGAATAACACCTAACTTATGTAGTTGATATAGCACAAAATAGACGTCTTAAGAGCCGGTTTTACTCCTCGAATAACTCCTAACTTATGTAGTTGATAAAGCTCAAACTATACGTCTTAAGAGCCGGTCTAACTCCTCGAATAACCCCTAACTTATGTAGTTGATACAGCACAAACCAGATGCCTAAAGAGCTTGTCTCACCCCTTGAATTACACTTAGCTTAGGTAGTTGGTAAAGCTTGAACCAGATATCTTAAGAGCCAATCAACCCCCCGGATAACACCTAACTTAGGTAGTTGATCCGGCTAACCAACCAACAAATAATAACCTTCAATTATGTGCTGCACCAATGTACAAATTATTCACATCCTTAAACTGATCCCCAATCTCGCTTTTGTCGAGTGAAGAATCAAGAAGGTCGCGCACCCGCCTCAGTGGTGTAGTTAGCTAACGTGCTAGTTTCGTGTTGAGCTAGACTGCCAAGGATGGGGAGAGCAAGGTTCGAATCTCGGTCGGTTGAACTGGGGTGGTTTTTCCTAAATGGCTTTCCACCCTCCCTCCACGCAAATGTGGGTTCACTTCTTCTGAATTCAACCTTCCTAATTCCTAACACATTGGCGTAACTAGTACATCAGCGTATAACCCGAACGGGTAGTAAGATGCGGTGCTAAAATAAAAAAGAAGGTCGCACATTGGTAAGTTTCCTAGTTCGAGCGTAATCCTGAATCTAATATCCTTGTTAATCTTGTATCAATGCTCCGGTTAATCGATTGTAGGTTGTGTTCTTAAGAAAGTGCAGTGTTAAAAACATCCGGATAATATGAATGTCTCGATGAGAAGATTGAGGAGTATTTTAGGAATTGCTCTTTTAATTGTCGAGGAATTATCCCCACCGGTAAAACTCGTGAATTGACGAGAATATATTAGCGACTCTCTCACAAGGCTGTCGTGAGCTATACCTCCTCCTCCTCCTCCTCCTCCTCCTCCTTCCCTCTAGCCTGTGTGGGGGAGGAGGGTTTCCGCGTGATTATTCAAATACCTGTAAGTTAATATTTAATTCAGTTCGCCTGTCCTATCTCGTTTAAAAGGCTGGGGACGAAAGGATGGAAGGGAATTTCACGTCGTCGCGGTTGGCAGAACTGGAGGCGTTAATATGGTATCTGCCGTACCGAGGTATGCCTGACTGCGTGCCGTAACAACACACGACCAATTTTCTCCTCTGGTAGCCCAGAATGCAGCGTAGCCATAACTTGTACACTCTACAGGTCCCAAACTTTGAACATAGTTTGACCTGCACCCTCAACATTGGCTAATCGTATTTATTTATACCACAGCTTCTCACCACCTGTCTGCGTTATGCGTCAATGTACACATCACGCTAATGTGCTAGGTATGAGGAGAGTTGAATTTAGAGATATGCGTGGAGGTAAAGGAAAAAAACCAATTTATCAGAACACTATCCGACCGGAATTCGAACACCGATCTCCCCATCATCGGCAGTCCCAGTCTTTTGCGAGTATGACGCCTTCAGAACGTGCAACCACTGAAGCGAGCTATATGCCTTTAATTGCACTAATGGGGGAGGGATGAAGAAGGTAAACTTTAGAGAAATTTACCCATATTTATGTGGAGAGAGAATAGAAAACCATTTAGGAAAACACATCTCTTGTACACAAAGCCCGGCTTCAAACTTTGACCTCCATGTAACAGTCAATCCAAACTAACAATGGTGGAAATGAACCATAGCTATTTTCTTAATAGACCTATCTCCTTGATTGACCTAACAACTCAATTTATATGACATAGTAAGGAGATAGGAGTAGCACTGATATTGTTGTAGCAAGAAGAAAGGTGTAGCGTGAAAATAGGTGTAGTAAGGAGAAGGGTGTAGCAAAAAGATAGGTGTATCATGGAGATAGATGTAGCAAGGAGATAAGTTTAGCAAGGAGATAGGTGTAACAAGCAGATAGGTGTAGCAAGGAGATAGGTGTAGCAAGGAATTATGTGTAGCAAGGAGATAGATGTAGCAGGAGATAGGTGTAGCATTGAAATAGGTGTAGCAAAGAGATAGGTGTAGCAAGGAGATAGATGGAGTAGGGAGTTAGGTGTAGGAAGAAGTGGACAAAGGAGATAGGTGTAGCCAAAAGATAGATGTAGCAAGTAGATTGGTTTAGAAAGGAGATGGGTTTAGAAAGAAGATAGGTTTAGCAAGGAGATAGATGTAGCAAGGAATTATGTGTAGCAAGGAGATAGATGTAGCAGGGAGATAGGTGTAGCATTGAAATAGGTGTAGCAAAGAGATAGGTGTAGCAAGGAGATAGATGGAGTAGGGAGTTAGGTGTAGGAAGAAGTGGACAAAGGAGATAGGTGTAGCCAAAAGATAGATGTAGCAAGGAGATTGGTTTAGCAAGGAGATAGATGTAGCAAGGAGATTGGTTTAGCAAGGAGATAGATGTAGCAAGGAATTATGTGTAGCAAGGAGATAGGTGTAGCATGGAGATAGGTGTAAGCAAGGAGATAGTTGTAGCAAGGGGATAGGTGTAGCATGGAGATATATGTAGCAAGGATATAGATGTATCAGGGAGATAGGTGTAGCAAGGAGATATAGTTGTAGCAAGAAGGTAACTATGGTTTTTTCTACTACTGTAAATGAGCCTGAGATTTAGCTGGCGCTCCCACTGATGAGGGTCATTCTGTTATAGACAGATCTATTAGGAATAAAACGCTTGCACGTATTGCCTAATAGCCCTTGGTCCAAATGGGTATTAGTTGAAGAAGATCCAACTGAATTTTGATCCCATTTCATTCCTTAGTGCAAAATTTGATCCAATAACTAAGTGGATATCCAGTGACGCAGAGATCGTGGTTTGAATCTTCTCCTGCACTGTGGGTAGTATTCTACGCGTGGCTTATATCTTTAGTTTCATCATCCATTATACAGACCATACCAATTTTTATAGGAAGGGCCTTTTTAGAATACTCAAACATAATTTTCTGCGATCAACAATGAAAATATTTTGCTATATTATTATTATTATTATATATTATTATTATTATTATTATTATTATTATTATTATTATATTATTATTTTGTATGTATTGATAATATCTTTCAAAAGTAGCAGCTGTAGATCACATGACTTGACGTATGAATAAATCAAAGTAGATCTAGTAACTTTTCTCTCTGGCAGATAAGGTTCTTCCTATGAAATTTGGACTCTGCATGCAATATGGATGCGATTTCTCTCCATTATTTTTTGGATCCAAATGTCAGTTTTTTATATACAATTTTTTTAACCGTCTACAAATCAAAATATTTGTTTTATTCACGAAAATGTCCTTTAGGAATCTTCCTGCCAGGATGTGGATTAAAATACTACGTGAAAATATAAGTATGTCTAGAATCGGAAACAAGGAAAAGTTTATTTTTAAATACATGCCGATGCGGTCCAAGTATAAATAGTAGAGTGAATATTTAAACTCGTCAGCGGAATAGGGTGAGGTCTCTCAGGGTGAGCTCTCTTCACTCCCTTTCTATTTCGTACATTGACGTCTAAGTGTGATAGTGCTTGGACACGTCTAGTTAAGATGCACCCAGATATTCCTTATTTTTTCCTCCTCCTTGAAATGTGTCCTTGTTTTCTACATCCTCCAGCTCCTGATCACTTTATTGTGGTTTTGTTCTTAGCCTATTTTAGTTCCCTACGGTGTTGTCTTTACCAGTATTGTTTGTCCTAAATATCGTATTTCCTCTTTCCCTCAACACTTGAAGATAAACTGGAAGACACTCTTTTTTTTTTATTAATATTTTATTTATGTTCCCAAATATTTACTCTGTTGACATATTTGTTTGTTTCGCTCTCGAGTCCTCGTCTCGATCCTCTGGCAGTCTCTTTCTCTCCGTCTGTTTATTTAGAGTTATACTTAGCCTTTATCTAGATTTATCTTTCTCTCCTCTGTATTGTCTTCCCCTCTTGCCCCTCTGCCCCCAATAGCCCCTAATCCTCCCCCCCCCCCTTATCCCCTTGTGCTGGCTATCACGAATACCCTGTCACGTTCCCGAGTTAACTTGGCTTCTGCGGAAATGAAGGACCGCTTCGAAACATTGGGGCTACGGCCAAACTCTTTTCTTATACTTTTGTGTAGAGGGGGACGGGGGTATCGATGTGTGTGTGTTGAGACTCCTCATATATATATATATATATATATATATATATATAATATATGTATGAGAATATATCATATATATATATATATATATGATATATTCTGCACTCACCGATTCTTTCCTAGAACGTATCTCTAGATCTTATACATTTCTAGTCTCTTTCATTTTTCCATTTTATTTGCTCATATAGATAAAGTATTGTGAAAGTTAAGTTTTTTTTCGACCTTGTGCTTATGCTAGATCTTGACGTTTTATGTAACCTATAACCCTCCCTATACTCTAACAAAAACTAAGGAAAGCGGGTACAAAATCCTGTCTATTCTTGGAGCTACAGCCGAATCTGTCTTTAATGTATTTCGTTAAAATTTGACATTTAATGTGATATTAATTATAATATTTGATATTTAAAATTAACGGTATTTCATATATTATGACTGATTTTTGAAAATTCGAAAATAGTTATAGAAATTTTGTTTAAAATAGATATCTATGGAATGTTTTAGATGTTAAATAACACTGTTTTCTTTATTTAATAAAAACTTGAGTATTTTACTAATAGCTAGTTTTTGAATATTTGGTTTATAACTATAACAGACCATTAAGAAAGTATATACGATTGTCAAATTTTTTTTAAACATTCAAGCCACTCTCTGTAATTAAACTTGATGCATGTTTTGTACGCTACGAATCCATTATGTTGGTTATTAGCCACTAAATACAACCAACCCTGATTATGTTAGGGCCACTTCACAGGTAGAGAATAAGATGGTTTAGTAGTTGAAGAAGACTATACATAATGAAAGTAAAGCTGTTTGAACTGAGGTTGTAACACTTGCGTCCCATAGGGGGGGGGGGAGGGAATAATATTCTGTAAGGGGGAACGGGGTGAAAATTGTATCCAAAACGTATTATGAATACCTGCGAAACATCATGTCCAGGCAGAACCAGAATCGAGGTCAACAGAAGACCTTGTCACTCCCAGATACTATTAGCGAGATTTCCCAGAAAGCTTTGTAACGCCGTGTTTTCACACACTACCCTCCCCCCCATTTCCGAAACTAGACGAGATTTATGTTTAATTCCCGTGCGGCTAACATTGTTTTAAAATCATAGACAGGTAATTAGGATTAATACGATTTAATTAGTTACTAAATAGCTTAAAATAAACTGATTATTTATTATATGTGATTATCACAATATCGTGACCTTGTGAGCAAAGTCTGATCAATATGGCAGCTCCATGTAAGTGTGTGTGTGTTGTGTGTGTGTGTGTATGTGTGTGCATTATATGTTAGTGTTGATTCGATGAATCAGGTTAATATAGATAATCACAGGATTTTAATGTATAGTAACCAACAGTTCTGGTGAATGGGATAAATTTTTCATTTTGAAGTCAAATTATTCACATTATCATGTTATTATGTATAATACCAGCACCCTTAGGTTAGCGTGATAAATCTCACGTTTGTGCAAGTTTGAACCTGTCTGAATCTGTTGTAGTTATAAATAGAGGTATATCTTTTATTGAGTGAGGACGTGTTGTGTTTTCTTGACATGGAATATGTTTGTTTAACCTAACTTAGCATAACCTAAACTAGCCAGACCTAACCTAACCTAACCTAACCTTCAGAATATTATAATTTATCACTTCAGATAAACAGGTTGTTGTTATGTAAAATAACCAGTTAAAATAATAGATTGCGTGTATTTAATCACATTAACCACTAATATCGGTTACGTTGGAAAATAACCGGTCATTATAATTATTATTAATTTAACGGTAATATATATATATATATAAGGCCAGTTCAATTGAGGGTGGACACACATATTCAATAAACACGTGAGAGCTCACTATTATATAGCTAATTTAATGACATGGGTGAGGATATAGGCCTACACTTACTGTATTTACAAAACAGGCAATCGATCATAAAATCATTTCTATAGTTAAAATACCCTTATTACTCTCTATTCCTAGACCATGAAGAGGTCCTATTTGAAGTCCCGGACACAACTGAACTGCTGACGTCATTGTGAGTTAGGCGATCATCCTATGAACCCCAATAATTCTTAGTTCCGAAATTGCGAATATGCGTTTCTGTACCTGGGCATTCTCAATTTTGAATAGGTCTTCACTCGTTTTAATTTATGTTGGTCATCTTTTAGTTCCCTAATATATATATCCTTATGTATCCTCATAGCGCAGTGCCCCGGAGGTCCCTGGTGCGAGCTACTCTAATGTGACATCTTGTTGTTTCCAGCTCATCTTCGACGCGTTCGACGTGGGTCGGTACGAGCCCTCAGCCCTGGACGGATGCCCTGACGGGTACATGCAATTGTCAGAGCTTGGCCGACCCTTCACTGGAGGTTCCTGGTGCGGATCCTCCACGGGGTACGCCGTGTACTACAGCGAGACCAGCACCGTCACAGTGTCGGTGAAACTGTTCCACTCGCACGGACACGGAGCCTCGCCCTTCGAGTTCAAACTCAGGTGACGTCACTGTCCGCGATCTAAGATGAGTATAGTCAAGAGAACTATTACCACTCACGGGTGTTCAACAAAGATCAACCAGGATCAACAAATCATGGACAACAATAATGGCGGTGTTGATTACTTTCTTTCTCCAGGTACAAGTTCGTGGGTCGAGACGAGGCGGTGGTGCGTTTCGGTAGCGTCTCCGCCCCTCTGGAGCGTGGGGAGGTGGTGCCTGGTACCTACTGCAGCCGCAACTACTACGAGTGCTACCGCAAGAGATGCCGCCTCCAGTCACCCAATTACCCGGGCATGTACCCTCGCAACGTCACCTGCTACCTCACCCTCAGACAGAAGACTGTGCCCAACTGCAAGCACGCCATGATCGCCGTCAGACAGGAGAGTGAGCACAAGATGCAGATGAAGAGAGCTGTCAGCGTCGCCAGCCTCAACAAGACCGGCAGGTAAAACACCTCATCAATCTTGACAAGATTGGCAGGTAGAACGACTTAGACAGTATCAACAAAACTGGCAGGTAAAACATCCTTATAGGTCTCAGCAAGACTGGCAGGTAAAACTACCTCATCAATCTTACCAAGACTGTCAGGTAAAACGACCTCATAAATATCAACAAGACTGGCAGGTAAAACAACCTCATCAATCTTAACAAGACTGTCAGGTAAAACGACCTCCTAAATATCAACAAGACTGGCATGCAAAACGACTTCGTCAGTATCAACAAAACTGGTAGATAATACATCCTCAAAAGTCTCAACAAGACTGGCAGGTAGAATGACCTCATTAATCTTAACCAGACTGGCAGGTAGAATGACCTCAGCAATCTTAACAAAACTGGCAGGTAAAACGACCTCATCAATCTTTAAAAAAAGACTAGCAGGTCAAACAACCTCATCAGTCTTAATAAGTCTGGCAGGTTAAACGACCTCATCAGTCTTGACAAGACTGGAAGGTGTAGATTTAATTTTCCATCACCATCTTAAGAAAGGTTTTCTACTTATGTCAACAGTTCATCTATCTTTTCATATTCCAGTTGATAGTACTCGCTTACTCGCAGCAAGAGAAAAAGCTTGAGATGTTGACATGACGTCAAAATAACTCAGTCATCTGATGGTCATTTTTATAGTCAAACCATAGAAACAAGAGTAAATAGAAATTATGAACCTGCGAATAAATATTTTGGTATATTATGATTAATTTATCCATTATAATTGCTATTAATAATGATGAATGTTTGGTGAAACGTTACTTTTATATTCATAGCTAAATACTTTATCTAAATTATTACTCCCTTGGCTCCCCTGAAACACAATTCCATGGCCACTCAGCTCTAGTAACACAGCTGCCCGCCACAGCGCTAGTTACCACTACACGATGTTTCATCTACTCGTCCCCTCCATGGCCACTCAGCTCTAGTAACACAGTTTCCCGACATAGCGCTAGTTACCACTGCACAATGTTTCATCTACTCGTCCCCTCCATGGCTACTAAGCTCTAGTAACACAGTTTCCCGACATAGCGCTAGTTACCACTGCACAATGTTTCATCTACTCGTCCCCTCCATGGCTACTAAGCTCTAGTAACACAGTTTCCCGACATAGCGCTAGTTACCACTGCACGATGTTTCATCTACTCGTCCCCTCCATGGCTACTAAGCTCTAGTAACACAGTTGCCCGACATAGCGCTAGTTACCACTGCACGATGTTTCATCTACTCGTCCCCTCCATGGCTACTAAGCTCTAGTAACACAGTTGCCCGACATAGCGCTAGTTACCACTGCACGATGTTTCATCTACTCGTCCCCTCCATGGCTACTAAGCTCTAGTAACACAGTTGCCCGACATAGCGCTAGTTACCACTGCACGATGTTTCATCTACTCGTCCCCTCCATGGCTACTAAGCTCTAGTATCACAACTGCCCGCCATAGCGCTAGTTACCACTACACGATGTTTCATCTACTCGTCCCCTCCATGGCTACTAAGCTCTAGTAACACAGTTTCCCGACATAGCGCTAGTTACCACTGCACGATGTTTCATTTACTCGCTGTCCCCTATATGGCCACTAAGCTCTAGTATCACAACTGCCCGCCACAGCGCTAGTTACCACTGCACGATGTTTCATTTACTCGCTGTCCCCTATATGGCCACTAAGCTCTAGTATCACAACTGCCCGCCACAGCGCTAGTTACCATTGCACGATGTTTCATCTACTCGTCCCCTCCTTCATCAGGGCGCTGAGGGCCTGGAGCGACTGCACAGGCGAAAGAGACCATCTCATCTTCTACGACGGCGCCTCAACGGACGACCCGGTCCTGGTGAAGTTCTGTGGCGGGGACTGGCTGCCCCGGGTCGTGTCCAGGGGACCTGAGATGCTTGTTGCCTTCCACTCGTCTCCTTTCAGCATCCCCTTGCACTCCGCCACTGCGCCTTCACCCCTGAGGGGGTTTGAGCTAGACGTGGACGTCGTGTTCTCTGATTCGGACTCTCTGGACTACTCCCGAGAAGCTCGCAAGTACGTGGATCTAAGCGAGATTATAATAAGTACGAGAGTTGCGAGTTATTATTGAGTGTTGCTGTCCCAGGTACCTCTAATGTTGTTTGTATGATGGCGTTACGCCCGCAGGTGTGAGTTCCTGCTAAACGCCACGGCGGCTGATGGGGGAGGAGAGGAGAACACGTGGAACAGGCCACGTGGTCGAGCGGGTCACCTTCTGAGCCCCAGACACACTCTGCCTCCCAACACCACGTGCACCTACAAGTTCCGCGGGCAGCCCGGAGATCTGGTTTGGCTGTACTTCGTGTCGTACTCCCACCAACCTCTGCTGCCCAGGGACAGTTCTCAGACCTCGGGTGATCCGCCAGTGCAGGTAGGTCATTCTCCCTCCAACCATTGCAGGTAACTCCCCTCCAACACATGCAGGTACCTCCCCTCCAATACATGCAGGTACCTCCCTCCAACACATGCAGGTTCACTCTCTGTAACACCTGCAGATTCGCCTCTAAAACACCTGCAGGAAACCACCCTTCCAACACATGCTGATAGCTCTCCCTCTAACACATGAAGGTACCTTTCTCCAACACATGCCAATAGCTCTCCCTCTAACACCTGAAGGTACCTACCTTCCAACACATTCCGATAGCTCTCCATCTTACACCTACCAGATACCTCTCCCTCTAACACCTGAAGGTACTTCCTCTTCAACATATGCCAATAGCTCTCCCTCTAACACCTGAAGGTACCTCCCTTCCAACACATGCCGATATCTCTCCATCCTACACCTACAAATAGCTCTCCCTCAAACACCTGAAGGTACCTCCCTTCCAACACATCCTGATAGCTCTCCATCTTAAACCTATAGATACCTCTCCCTCTAACGCCTGCAGATATAATCGGTATCCTGCCCATTGTGTAGACATTGACAAGAATATACTCATTTAGTATCTACCACAGCTACAAGTGTCTTGATTTTGCTCTTTCTATCAATCCATCAATCAATATATATACTACTAAACTGCTCATCTTGCACATTTATTTAATAACTATAGGTTATATTAATATTTCAAATATTAGATGAACCCATTGTGATTGACATGTGAGATACTTAGTTCAAGTTACTCTGTACAGATCCTGGTCAGATAGATAGAGGAGTGTTTGTTTGTATTGTTGTCCCAGGGGGGGCCAGCGTCGGCCACCTCAACGGCATCCACCAACCTGACGGACTCGTGTTCAACGCGCTTACGTATCTGGGACGGAGGCGGGGGTGAAGGGGACATTCTATTGGGGGACCACTGCGACGGGGACCCTCCTCGGCTATGTGACCACACGTCCTTGAGCAACGCCACACGGGCCACGAGGCCCTGCGGTCGAGCCGAGAGCTACGTGTCCTCCGGGTCCTCCCTCACCCTCCAGCACCACACGGAAGAGGGAACGGCACTCCATCCAGCCGCCTTCAGGCTTAGGTACGAATTCGTGGATACGCGTCTTGGTGGGGAGCCATGGCCAGGGCGTCGTGGGGAGACCCCCCTTCCCCCACAACCCTGCAGCCGAGTCTTCCGCCGCGCTAGGTCCGGCCACCTTTCCTCCCCACGGAACGTGTTCCTCTTCGGCAGGGGTGGTGCTGCCAACCTGTCGTGCGTGTACCGCCTGGAGGCGGGCACCGGGGAGAGGATCCGCCTCACCCTGCACAACGCCTCCTTCGGCGAGGACGCCCCCGCGTCATGCTCCACCGAGTCTGATCCTCACACGGGCCGCCCCCGCTGCGTCCGGCATCTGGAGACGTTCTCCCGCATCTCCGAGCTTCGTCTTGTCGAGGTTCCCTGGCGCGACGTCCACGTGGCCCGCGCCTGCCTCTGTGACAACTCGACGCTGTCGGCCACCGGGTCTCGCCACCTCGTCTTCCTGTCATCGTCGCGGGTGCTGGAGATACATTTCACAGTGACCCGCCTCGCCATCTCGGAGGACTTCTCTCACCTGTACTTTCACGCATCGTGGGAGCTCATCCGGTCTCCGGATTGTCCCCGGAGACAGCGTCTGCGGGGGTCCGGAGGGGAGGTAGAGTTCGTAAGTCCCCCCTCGAGCCGGCCGGAGTCGTACTGCGAGGGGCTGCCCTGGTTGGTGGAGGCGCACGAGAACAGGAGCTTGTTCCTGCTCACCTGGGGCACGTTCCTGCCCTTGGAGCCTTCCCCTGACGAGCCGGCCAGATGCCACACCAAGAACAGAATCCTGCTCTACACGGGCCGACACGCCAAGTGAGTTATACAGTACACCCTCCAGCGTCACTGTAGCTTGGAGTTATTATGTAACTAGCACTCGCCCAGCTGAGTACTCTCTATAGTCAGGTTTAAGTGTTTCTGAAGGATTTAGGAGATTTCAGTCAATATTAACCCACGTGTGTTAAGTACATGTCACAAGAAATCGACACATCTCTATGTCAATATCCTTGAATTTTCCACCCCCAGAGCCAGCACACAAGCTCTGATACTACAGAAATGACGCCACCTTCTTGTTTGTTGTCTAGACTTGCGCGGGTCGTTTGTCCCGCGGCACCCAACGCCCGCCAGTTCGCGGTCCACATCTTCTCGGAGGAATGGTTCGGCGCCTCTTCCCCACCGGGTGACACCACCCCTGCGCTGTACCTCCAGACACCCCACCCCCCGAGCTTCTTGGTAGAGTTCGTGGGACGAGACCCGGGGGTGGCGGCACTCAACTGGCTCGAGATCTCTCGATCCCGGTCATCGCTCCTCCAGCAGCTGCAGATCGACTATCCGGCCGCGGGAGGTGGCGCTGGGGGAGACAACGACTCGGCAACGCTGCCCCCAGACTGGGAGTGCCCGCATCGGTGTCCGGAACTGAACGCCTGCATCAGCGCAAGTCTCTGGTGCGACGGCCGCCCCAACTGCCCCTCGGGATTCGACGAGGATGAGTCCCACTGCGACGTGAGCAGGCGTCTGTTCGGGTTCCTGCCCGGGGGCGTGTACGCCCTGCTGGGGGGTGGTGCGGCAGGGGCGGCCGCGCTACTGCTGTTCCTATGTGTGGCGGCGGCGTACCGAGTGAGGACTCGGAGGCGGCGCAGACGTCTCGGAAAGAAGTCTAAGAAAAGGGGTGGGCCCGATGGAGGCCCCAGGAGAGTCCCCACGGAGGAGATGCTCCTGGACCCTTCAGGCTCAACGACGTCCTCTTGACACCCCGCCCAGTCCGTGGAGTTCATACACGTAGACCGCGAGACCACGGTGTGACGTCACCGGCCGTCCAGCCCCCAGCCTTGACACATCTGGAGAACGCTCAAAAAACTATTCCCGACAATTAGCAGTCTTCCCTGACCTCGCAGACACCTGGAAGTACAGTCCGCTCAAACAAACCCTCAGAACCTCGCTAGGTTCTCATGTTTCCCTGACCTCGCAGACACCTGAAAGTACAGTCTTCTCAAACAAACCCTCAGAACCTTGCTAGGTACTCATGTTTCCCTGACCTCGCAGACACCTGGAAGTACAGTCCGCTCAAACAAACTCTCAGAACCTAGCGAGGTACTCTTGTTTCCCTGACCTCGCAGAAACCTGGAAGTACAGTCCGCTCAAACAAGCTTTCAGAACCTAGTGAGGTACTCATGTTTCCCTGACCTCGCAGGAACTTGGAGGTACAGTCTTCTCAAACAAGCTTTCAGAACCTAGTGAGGTACTCGTGTTTCCCTGGCCTTGCAGACACCTGGAAGTACAGTCTGCTCAAACAAACCCTCAGAACCTTGCTAGGTACTCATGTTTCTCTGGCCTCGCAGACACCTGGAAGTACAGTCTGCTCAAACAAACCCTCAGAACCTTGCTAGGTACTCATGTTTCTCTGGCCTCGCAGACACCTGGAAGTACTGTCCGCTCAACAAACCCTCAGAACCTTACTAGGTACTCATGTTTCCCTGACCTCGCAGACACCTGGAAGTACAGTCCGCTCAAAAAAACTCTCAGAACCTAGCGAGGTACTCTGGTTTCCCTGACCTCGCAGACACCTGGAAGTACAGTCCGCTCAAACAAGCTTTCAGAACCTAGTGAGGTACTCATGTTTCCCTGACCTCGCAGACACTTAGAAGTACAGTCCGCTCAAAAAAACTCTCAGAACCTAGCGAGGTACTCTTGTTTTACCATTGCATGGGAGGATATAAACGATCTCTGTTGTCGTCTCAAACCATGTTACTACTACAGTACAAGATGTGTTTGGTACTGTACCGGTTTCTTCACAGATGGTACCTTGCAGTGTCTGACCAACAAGAGAAACAATCGGTTATCGTGTGCTCAGTCTTGTAAAGTGGTGCCGAAAGGAAGTATAAAAGAGAAATAAAAAAAGTATCTAACTTTATTTCATCGCGATGAAACTATGTGTACAAAAAAAATGACGTATTCAATTAATTGAACGTCCTCAAAAGGACGACTGTTGCTTGTAAATAATAGTTAAGTTAAAATATCAAGTAGTTGAATTCTTCCAGAGTTTATGAAACATTATTAAGTTGTGTTGTTTTTGTTAAGTTGTTTCTATTTTTCTCAAGACACAAAGTTTGACATGTGAATCCTCCCACGTTGTGTTAATGACGACAAGTTATCGACGTCATCAACAACGTCCCAAAGAAGCTACTGACCGCAAAGAGGTGTAGATTCCTGACCATAGGTTTGGTACTCAAAAAACAAAATATCTGTGGCCCCTCTGCCCCTTGAAAAGAATTGTACAGTGTAACTTATATTTCATGTGATTGAAGGTTATCTATATACATATAGTGCGAGTGTAACAATTGTTTCTAATCAATTAATATGAATTAGGCGCACGAGAAATGTCAGGTAACGAAGCTAACACCTCTCAGTAAAAGAAAATTTGAAACTATATTAAGTAATTTACATGTTACACAGACTGATACGTAACGGTTGTACTCAGAATAAATTTTGATATTAGAATCAAATTCAAAATAAGGGAAAAAATGTAAACTTGGATATGGAAATCAAACCTGGGATTCTTGGCTTTGCCCTATCATCCTGGTTCCTTTCGTACCTATGGCCAATTTTCACTAGTTATTTGAGTATTTTTTTATCTCAATGTTTTTTTTATCATTTACTCATATATTTGGCCGATCCTTTTTTGTTGCGTTGGAAAAACATCCTTTATACAGATATTAAGTTATTGCTCTATCGAACAGTTTGGTTTTCTGTATGGATGTGAAATCAATCATCAAACATCAAATAAAAATCATCCGATGTTTTATAGAGATTTATATACTTTAGTAATCTTTAAAATAAATGTTAGAAAATATCACCTGGAATGGGACTCGAACCCGGGCTTTGGGTGTTATTTTTAAACTTTTATTTAAGTGAACACATGTAAACGGCTGTAATCAGTAACAGATTATTTATCTTGTAAGGTAGCCGGCTTACCTTTCTTGGTTCCACTATGGTATAGCTTTTAAGATATGGTCATGGTATAATCTGTCAAGGTAGGACTGCTACCTTCCTGGTTCCACTATGGTATAGCTATAAGTAGGTTCATGGATAATCGTCAGTAAGAGCTACCTTCCTTGGTTCCACTATGGTATAGCTTATAAGATAGGGTCATGGTATAATCTTCAAGGTAGACTGCACTTCTTGGTTCCACTATATACTTTTAGATAGTCATGTATATCTTCAAGGTAGGATGCTACTTCCTGGTTCACTATGGTATAGCTTATAAGATAGGGTCATGGTATAATCTGTCAAGGTAAGACTGCTACCTTCCTTAGTTCCACTATGGTATAGCTTATAAGATGGAGCCATAATATAATTTTTAAGGTAAGACCTTTCAAGGTAAATGGAGTTATATTTTAATGAGTTTTTCAGTCATCTTGTTTACGTTTCGGTTAAATAAAGGTAATTTTTAAATAATGATTACTGAGCTACATAGATTCAAAAATATTTTTAGCTCTTTTTAAAAATTTCAATTTTAAAGAAAATTATTTAACCAAGTTTAAAGATATATTACTTTACTGAAACTAGATTCGTTTTTTAAATAGTAATGTCATCAGTTGAAATGATAGTTTAAGTTGTTAAATATAAGAATTTTCACACACCTCGTAGTGATAGTGAATAAATGAATGTAAATAAATGATGGCTAAGTTCAATAAAAGATATAATGTTGCCAATAACACCAATTAAAAGTAAGCTGGTAAAAAAAATATACATTAGATATTATTCATCAACTTATTTAAGTGAGTATAAAAAAAAGTTTTAACCAAACTAAAGAATGTAGTGAAACGTTTGTTTTATTTGTGATTGGGTTATTTGACAGCTGAGAGTTACATATGAGTTACCACCAGTGAGTTATTTTAACTACGTACGAGGTGATAACACATAGGTTATCTTGGTAACCTCACGTGAAAAATGTCTACCAACCTTAGAAAATAAAGTTTTAACTGATTTATATAAAGAAACTTCAATGTGTTTCCAACAACATATTAATTTCAGAAGTAGCTTTACTCCCAGATCCTAAAATGTAACTAAAAATATATATTATATAAAGGTCAACCACAACTAATGGTCATTCAATGGTCTGGAATTAAGGGACTGAGAAGGGGTCAAGGTCCGTATTTTTACAGCTTATATAGCAAAAATAAGTTTTGTCCTAAATAAATTAAATATTGCTTTAGTAGTTTCTTTTAGTTTACTATTCTAATATCATCAATTCTTGAATATCGTGTAGTTTCCGAGATATGTCGATTTCACAATGCCCGTAGCATATTCAGAACGTTGAATATATTGTAAAAATAACTAACATATATACTGGGACATATAATTTTTTAGATAGAATGTTTTTTTAACTGCACAAATTTACTTTCACATTCCCTCCTTCTTAACCCTTACCCACGTAAAAGAAATCATGCTGCTCACCCATGATATAATCGTTAGCCTTCAACAACCTTAGATATGTTGTTTATCAAAGATTGTGTTAAGTGTCATTGAAAGACCTAGCTTAGCGTTGTCCACGTTTAAATCATTTGGAACCATCTCTATTGAAATCTACTTTCCTCTGTGGACTAGCGAGTCAGTTCAAAAACAAACACTTAGGATTCTCTCCGCAAATATTGTATCGTTTTATAAAGGAATAAGCTTTGGTAGCGCTATATTGGTGATAACATTGGTGCATTTTTTATTCAACAAATATAGTTTAAAAATGACTCATCGACCCAGAATCAAACCCGAGACCTTTGACTTGAAGCATCAAAGCTTTGTGATAATTGTGTTTCTGATGTATATTAAATAGTTGATGATCCCACATGTCCATCCCTGACTCCGCCTTAAGCTATGAATGTGAATGGTGAATAACCCTGAGCATTAGCACGGTGACTCCGCCTTTAGCTATGAATGATGAATGGTGAATAACCCTGAGCCTTAGCACGGTGACTCCGCCTTAAGCTATGAATGGTGAATGGTGAATAACCCTGAGCCTTAGCACGGTGACTCCGCCTTAAGCTATGAATGATGAATGGTGAATAACCCTAAGCATTAGCACGGTGACTCCGCCTTAAGCTATGAATGATGAATGGTGAATAACCCTGAGCATTAGCACGGTGACTCCGCCTTTAGTTATGAATGATGAATAACCCTGAGCATTAGCACGGTGACTCCGCCTTAAGCTATGAATGATGAATGGTGAATAACCCTGAGCATTAGCACGGTGACTCCGCCTTTAGTTATGAATGGTGAATAACCCTGAGCATTAGCACGGTGACTCCGCCTTAAGCTATGAATGGTGAATAACCCTGAGCATTAGCACGGTGACTCCGCCTTAAGCTATGAATGATGAATGGTGAATAACCCTGAGCATTAGCACGGTGACTCCGCCTTTAGTTATGAATGATGAATAACCCTGAGCATTAGCACGGTGACTCCGCCTTAAGCTATGAATGGTGAATAACCCTGAGCATTAGCACGGTGACTCCGCCTTAAGCTATGAATGATGAATGGTGAATAACCCTGAGCATTAGCACGGTGACTCCGCCTTTAGTTATGAATGATGAATAACCCTAAGCATTAGCACGGTGACTCCGCCTTAAGCTATGAATGGTGAATGGTGAATAACCCTGAGCATTAGCACGGTGACTCCGCCATTAGTTATGAATGATGAATAACCCTAAGCATTAGCACGGTGACTCCGCCTTAAGCTATGAATGGTGAATGGTGAATAACCCTGAGCCTTAGCACGGTGACTCCGCCTTAAGCTATGAATGATGAATGGTGAATAACCCTAAGCATTAGCACGGTGACTCCGCCTTAAGCTATGAATGATGAATGGTGAATAACCCTGAGCATTAGCACGGTGACTCCGCCTTTAGTTATGAATGATGAATGGTGAATAACCCTGAGCATTAGCACGGTGACTCCGCCTTAAGCTATGAATGATGAATGGTGAATAACCCTGAGCATTAGCACGGTGACTCCACCTTAAGCTATGAATGATGAATGGTGAATAACCCTGAGCATTAGCACGGTGACTCCACCTTAAGCTATGAATGATGAATGGTGAATAACCCTGAGCATTAGCACGGTGACTCCGCCTTAAGCTATGAATGATGAATAACCCTGAGCATTAGCACGGTGACTCCGCCTTAAGCTATGAATGATGAATAACCCTGAGCATTAGCACGGTGACTCCGCCTTTAGTTATGAATGATGAATAACCCTGAGCATTAGCACGGTGACTCCGCCTTAAGCTATGAATGATGAATGGTGAATAACCCTGAGCATTAGCACGGTGACTCCACCTTAAGCTATGAATGATGAATGGTGAATAACCCTGAGCATTAGCACGGTGACTCCACCTTAAGCTATGAATGATGAATAACCCTGAGCATTAGCACGGTGACTCCGCCTTAAGCTATGAATGATGAATGGTGAATAACCCTGAGCATTAGCACGGTGATTCCGCCTTAAGCTATGAATGATGAATGGTGAATAACCCTGAGCATTAGCACGGTGACTCCACCTTAAGCTATGAATGATGAATGGTGAATAACCCTGAGCATTAGCACGGTGACTCCACCTTAAGCTATGAATGATGAATGGTGAATAACCCTGAGCATTAGCACGGTGACTCCACCTTAAGCTATGAATGATGAATGGTGAATAACCCTGAGCATTAGCACGGTGATTCCGCCTTAAGCTATGAATGATGAATGGTGAATAACCCTGAGCATTAGCACGGTGACTCCGCCTTAAGCTATGAATGGTGAATAACCCTGAGCATTAGCACGGTGACTCCGCCTTTAGTTATGAATGATGAATAACCCTGAGCATTAGCACGGTGACTCCACCTTAAGCTATGAATGATGAATGGTGAATAACCCTGAGCATTAGCACGGTGACTCCACCTTAAGCTATGAATGATGAATGGTGAATAACCCTGAGCATTAGCACGGTGACTCCGCCTTAAGCTATGAATGATGAATAACCCTGAGCATTAGCACGGTGACTCCGCCTTAAGCTATGAATGATGAATAACCCTGAGCATTAGCACGGTGACTCCGCCTTTAGTTATGAATGATGAATAACCCTGAGCATTAGCACGGTGACTCCGCCTTAAGCTATGAATGATGAATGGTGAATAACCCTGAGCATTAGCACGGTGACTCCACCTTAAGCTATGAATGATGAATGGTGAATAACCCTGAGCATTAGCACGGTGACTCCGCCTTAAGCTATGAATGATGAATAACCCTGAGCATTAGCACGGTGACTCCGCCTTAAGCTATGAATGATGAATGGTGAATAACCCTGAGCATTAGCACGGTGACTCAAAGTTCCCAGGTTCGATTCCCACGTACAGGACTATTTTTAAAACTATATTTAATACTATTAGTATAAACAATATTTGTCTTACAAACTGTTTCTCCAGAAGGCACAATGGGAGAGGCAATCAGTTTTTATGAATTGTATAGAGATCCTTCGACCCCTCCTTCCTATCTGAGAGTCTTGGGTTGAAAACTTGGTGAGCTACGAAGTTATAAATACAGGAGGAAAAATTTGGAGATCTCGAATATAAACATGCTTAATGGTTGGGATTGAATCCCGGTAAGGTAGGAATTTAGTAACCACGTGGTGCGAAAGCAGGTCTGCACATACTACAGGAATCATAGCTCACCAAAACGAAGGTCACAATCGCCAATACCTCTCACTTGAATTACGAACCTGTTCAAATAATAATATTACTAATGGCGATTCGTAAACGAGTAATAAAAAAATCTCAAAATATTGAAGTGTTGGTCCAATCTACTCCCTCAGTCGAGGGTGTGTGTGTGTAAGGTCAAGGTCATCTAGTGGTGACTTCACTCCCATTATAGTGGGCGACTATTGTAAAGGTCGTTCACCCGCTGTGACCTCTGACCCCTTAACCCCTCCTCCCTTCATAGTGAGGCCGGGCGAGATTATTACACAATAATCAATACCAATTAATTCATGGGGGAACCCGCCCGGGTTTTTGCTACCCCTTTCCCCCCCCCTTGATCAAATCACAAAAAGAGGGGTACTAAAGGGGGTAGAGGGGGTGGTAGGAATAACTACAATCTATAATTGAACTAACTCGCCACCCTGCCACGCTCGAGAGCGTCAAGACGTGGAGATTGAGAACACGAATGGCTTCCTCTCACCGAGGTAGGTTTTGGTTCGAATCCTGTTGTGTTCGGAATAAAGTAGTTTTTTCAGGTGGTGTGTGCGTGAGAGAGAAGGTCGGTGTTCGGAGTTCACTGAAAGTGTGGTCACAGGTGCTACAAGTACCATATTATCGCTTAAGCATATGAAAAAACACCAAAATATTGAGTTCAAATAGAAAAGGGGAATATTATTATTATTATTAATACTATAATTTCACAACCTCATACATTTCTTCGTCGTAGTTCCTTTGCGGTACTCTATTTTCACTCAGTGCTTTTTTTTTTACCAATTTCCTTCAGTAAAACGTGCTCAATTGCTCAAATTCCTCTTCAGACCCACGTCCACATTTATATATTTTCTGAAAGGACAGTCTGAAATCTACATGACAATAAAATATGGTTTAGTTTGAACTTCATTTATATGTCAATAAACTTTTTTTTTTACCACCATGTCTCACTACCTGTTCAGGTTGTACGCATAAGTCCTACTAACGTTAATGTATTAGTGATTAGGAAGGTTTAATTTAGGGAAGTGTACCTACATTTACGTGGCGGGAGAAGTGAAAACAATGTTTAGTGAAAATCACCCTCAGTACACCTGCATGGGATTCAAACCCCGATAATGTCGGCAGTGCAGGTTATCGCGAGAATCACGCCTTAAGCCACTCAACCACCGAAGCGGGTGTCAATAAACGTACAAGAAGTTTTTTTTCTGTGCAGTTGTCTGTATGTAAGTACAGATACATTTAAAGGTCGCAAATTTCAACGAATTAACTGTCTTTTTTGTCTTCCCCTCTCATATTATCAGAGAATAATCATATTTAAATTCAATACAGATTGATTGAATTTAGAGAACGTGTACCCAAATTTGGGTGAGGGAGGGTCGAAAAACTTATAGGAAAAGATCCCCTCAGTCCACCCGATATCCCTGTCATCAAGAGTCTATTCTATTGCGGTAGTGATGCTTTAGACTATGTGGACACCAAAGCAGGTTAAGGTACATTTTGGTCAACCAAGGTAAATTGTATCACAGCGCAAACTTCTTCGATAAAAATAAATGCCATTCCTTCAGGTCCATTTTTTATAACCCGCTTAGGTGGCCGCATTGTCTAAGGAGCTACTCTCGCAACAGACTAGACTGCCGATGACGGGGAGAACATGGTTCGATCCCCGTCGGATGTACTGAGAATGGTTTTCCCTAAATAATTTCCCACTCTCTCCACTCAAATGTGGGTACACTTCCTCTTAGTTCAACTTTCTTCATCCCTAACCTATTAGCGTAATTAGTACATAAGCGTCTAACCCGAATAAATAGTAAGGCGTGGTGGTAAAAATAAAACTTTGATAGTGCCACCTTTCTATTTCTCGACCTTCAGAACAGATGTTCTCCTTTGTTGACACCAGACGTGTCCAAGAATAAAAGAACCAACTAAACACATCTTGGTTTTATTCCCGAACATGTGTAGAAATACGACAATGTTTACCCAAGGACCGCAACCGAGACCAGCTCACTCTCGCGAGCAATGCTATCGATTAATTGAACAATATCTACGGTCACTGGTTGTGTCTGATTCTACCAACGCACCAGTTCTACTTCCAACATGTTTTCCTCGGGTGGGTGGACCTCCCACCCCCTTACACCAGCCTCACTTATGTGAACAGATTTCCCGATGATTCGAGGTTAAATATCCGACAAAACAGTTAGAGCATTCAATCAACCGGGACCTTTTATCCAAAGCGCTAGTTCCACGGAGAATTGCGTGTTTATTAATTAGATATGCGTTTTTAGGCGGGTCCCAGTGTCGCTGGACTTACTGATCAGTCTATAGGGAGCGCTTTTGGTTCCACAGACTTGAAACTCATAACCTTATTTAATATAAGACTAGTAATTTATATGTTAGGCACTAAATATACTAGTAGTAAAAATAACAAAATTTGTATATTTAATTTATATATTTCAAATATTATTATTAACAAAAAAAATTATAGTAATCCACTTCAGTGGTCGAACGGTCTAAGGCGTCACTCTTGTAGTAGACTAGACTCTCAACGACGGAGATAACTGCGTTTGACTCTCGGTCGAGTGTATTGAGGGTGTTTTTCCCTAAATGATTTCCTACTCTCCCTCCACACAAATTTGAGTACACTTCCTATAAATTAAACCTTCCTCATTCCCAACACATTAGTGTAATGACCCGCCTCGGTGGCGTAGTTGGCTAACGCGCTAGTCGTGTTGAGCTCGACCGCCGAGGACGGGGAGATCGAGGTTCGAATCTCGGTCGGGTGAACTGGGGGTGGTTTTTCCTAAATGGTTTTCCACTCTCCCTCCACGCAAATGCGGGTTCACTTCCTCTATATTCAACCTTCCCCATTCCTAATCCATTAGCGTAATTAGTACTTAAGCGTATAACCCGAACGGGTAGTAAGACGCGGTGCTAAATATTATATTAGTGTAATGAGTAGGTAAGAGTATAAGCCGAACGGGTAGTAAGACACGGTGACATAAAATAGAGCTAGTTTTTTAGTATAATTTTCATTTTCCCCATGTAACTACCTATCCTTATATCAATGGTAAAGCATTAAAAAGGTATAATTAAGATTAAATATCCCCACATTTACGTGGAGGAAAAGGAATAAATCACTTAGAAAACTACAGCCACTGTATTTTCAACTGGGATTAAAATCCTGTCCAATCCGTCACCAGCAAAACAGACTAGATGATGCTGAAACTTGGTTGGAGTGCCCACATATTTGGATAATTTGTTATTAATTTACTAAAAAAAAACCCCTTAAGTTGTACTGTTGAGTGTGAATATGCAGCTTGGTGCAATCCATTACCAACTTGACAACTCGTTAAAACAGTTTAATGGGTGACCCTCCCTGGTCACGGACGCTAACCTCATCAATAGCACCATATTTAAAGATCGGGGTCTGCCGTGGTCCATCAGGGGGCCTGGGATTAATTAGGAGTTGGACAATGGGTGTGCTCTGTGGGGTGCTTAGTTTAATTAAACAGTAATCAGTTCTCCTCTCAACTCTAATTATATGTCATGTACAGTGGGTTTTTGAGTCGTCCGTAAATCCTCAGCTTACCAGACTATCATCAATATTGAATATGCAGAAGGTATAATTTGTTAAGTGATCTATCCCTTTCTATCCACACAAATTCGGGTATATTTAATCTTAATTCTACCTTCCTAATTGGCAGGCCTTCACCAAACATAAGAACACTTGGTTTACTGGATCATAGGGTATAAAAATAATTATATATTCCAAACAAGCATCAACCGGGATTGAACCAACGGTTTCTTTGACTGATGCAGGCCGGTAAACCAGTAAAACACGAAAGTGAAGTTTTTAGTTGTTAAGTTCGTTTAGTACTATAGAGCCTTACTATAAATAGTATTTGATAGCAAGTTGTGCGTGCGACAGCCAGAATAGACTAAGAAACTCCCGTTTAAAACTATTCACGTTTCTTCTGACTCCCCCCAGTCGCACCACCTTCATAGGGGTCTCATTTTAACCTAATTACGAGAAGTCAGGACATTTTGTTTTTCTCAATTTCCATCTTTCCTTCACTCTGTGCGTTGCCATGAAATAAAATCTGCTCGAGTTTAGGGGGAGGGGGGGTGAATGTTCGTGTGAAAGGAAACGTTATCTTAATTGAGATGACGTCATGGAAGTAATTAAAAAGCACAAAAGTACTCTTATTTTATTGAGTGTTGATGAGCTTTTCCTTTTCTCTAAGGCAAGTTTATATTATCTTTGAGAATAGAATAGTGGAGAGCTGGGGTTGATACGGAACAGCCGCCATCTGCATTTTGTGTTAACTACCCACTTCCGTCTTATAATCATCAACTGATTATATTACCCCTCCTATCTTACAATCATCAACTGATTATATTCCCCCTCCTATCTTACAATCATCAACTGATTATATTACCCCTTATCTTACAATCATCAAATTATTATATTCCCCCTCCTATCTTACAATCATCAACTGATTATATTACCCCTCCTATCTTACAATCATCAACTGATTATATTTCCCCTCCTATCTTACAATCATCAACTGATTATATTACCCCTCCTATCTTACAATCATCAACTGATTATATTACCCCTTATATCTTACAATCATCAATTGATTATATTACCCCTCCTATCTTACAATCATCAATTGATTATATTACCCCTTATATTTTACAATCATCAAATGATTATATTCCCCTTCTATCTTACAATTATCAATTATTATATTACCCCTCCTATCTTACAATCATCAACTGATTATATTCCCCTTATATCTTACAATCATCAACTGAATATTTCCTCTCCGCCTTCCATCTTACAATAATGAACTATTTCCTCTCCGCCTTCCATTTTACATTCATGAACTATTTACCCTCCGCCTTCTACCTTGCAATCATGAACTATTTCCCCTCCGCTTTTCATCTTGCAATGATGAACTATTTCCCCTCCACCTTCCATCTTACAATCATCAACTAATTCTATCCCCCTCCCTATCCTTTACAATCATAAACAGATTCAATCCAGTCTTTTTCCTCCTTGCAATCATCAAATGTTTTTAGCTATCTCCCACTTCCACCCCTTTCCCTCAGCTGTGTCTTTAAACTATTCATTTAAAGTACTGACGCCGTAAGATGGGAACAATACTACATTCCCTACAGTTGTGTAATGCAGATTGTATCATCATCAAAAACAGGGGCCATATCATTAAGACGGAAATAGCCTATTCCTGCACGATAGAACGTCTGACCTCCCTCCTTACTGTCATCACACGGCTCGTCGAACTCGATACGGAATATGGGACGAGAAGATTTTTTTTATCAATGAGTCTGAGGACACAAAAGAGAAGGTACACAAACCCCTTCCCTTCTCTTATTTCAGCCATTTCACCTCTTTTCTAAGTGATCTCTTCAAACTGTTTAGATAAGAGTCACATTGTCATTGTAACAAATTAAGTGCTCTAGAGTTTCCGGGGTCCACCGGCCTGGAATTACTTTTCAATAGGGGAATGGCTACAACTTTGAATGTGATTGGAGTTGCTTTCTGCCCTGGCTCAGCTCCACTTTTAGGATCAAGCTGGCAACTAAAGGGCTAATAAGTATTTCAAACAGTCGAATAGGGAGAGGTAGAATGATGCTATCTGATCAAATACTATGGCATTTGGTAGATAAGATGTTATGAGAAACAGACGGGACGTTCTATTACTAGAAAGTACGCGCCATTTTCTTTAAAAAAAAATTAAAAAAGCGCCGTTTTAATTTTCTTCACTCTCGGAGTTTTAAGATTAAAACAATTCCTTGGTCAGAGAAACAATCTTTTACTAAACATCCCTTCTTAAAAATGCGATCAGGGGTTTAAAGGCTCTACAGGGAACGAGTTGGACCTGGTAGGTAGAGACTTGACCTGGTTTGAATCCCGGTGGTGTTTATCTCTAGGTGCTTTTACAAAATGGGATTTTCAATGAGTTTCTATGATCCTTTCAACGGGAAAATGCTGGCCCATTCCTCTTGTCTATCTTTCTAAGACTTAGATGACTTAAATAATTACTGTGTTAACTCTATCATTATAAAATTATATAAAAATAGCTCATTGCCTTTTAGAATTCTAATGTAGAGCCGTGATTGGATGTGTCACATGACCAGTGCAGGCTCTGTATGAATAGTTTGGAGTTCACTACAATCTGGAGGTCCCGGGTGTAAATTATAATAAGCACTTGATAAAACTTATTTTGAATGTAGCAAAAATGTTGGCATCAAATTTAACTTTATGCTCAAATAAATATGGTAATATACTAAGTTAAATATTAAACACGGACATGGCATGAAACAAAGTTCACCAAATATTTTCCTTACCTGACTACTGGGAAGTTTAGGCGAGGGTTTAGACCTCATGACTGACCAGAGAGATCGAAATATTACTTCATACTTATTGAACGTTGGTTTTCCCAAACAGTCTCCAAGCTAATATGAATACAGTCCCTATAAATTCACCCTCAACCATTTCACCGAGGCAAAAATCCGTAGCACGGCTTCCTTCGGAGAGGAAGTAAAGCCATCGGTCCTATGTCGATTGAGGCATGTAAAATAACCCTGGAAGATACGTGAAAATACCTTTCCCGGCAAAATTGGTAGGCCCTTTCGCTATCGTTCGAAGAAATTCTCATATGCTGATATAATCAGGCGGTTCAGAAAGTGCACGTTAAATAACTCAAATAAATAAAATAATAAAAATATATATTTAATAACAGTAATAATCATTACAAATATTAGAGCATGTATACTTTGGTAAATAATCAGTTCAAATTTGTATTAGCCCTCTTGAGTGACCACATGGTCTAAGGCATCACTCTCGCAAAACACTGAACTGCTCATGATGGGGAGATCAGGGTTTTAATCCCAGTTGGGTGTACTGAAGGTGTTTTTTTATTAATGGTTTCCCACTCTCCCTGTCCGCAAATGCAGGTAAATTTACTCTAAATTCAACCTTCCTCAGCCCTAACACAGCGTAATTGGTTCATATATGTATAAACCGAGTGGGTATTAATAATCGGTAACAACAAATGGAGTACTTGGATAAATAGTTTAGACGTATTTAGAAATTTCCTTGCCTGCGCTGATGGTTACGCGTTATAAGGTGTCAGGCCCACAATTAACTAGATTACAGTTGATTTTAAGGTTGAGTTTCGAATCTCGGCCGAGTACCACTGTGGTGTTTCCATCCTCTCTTCAAACTAATGTGGGTGCACTAAACATGTGTTTAAGCTGATAATCGCATTGTAGTTAGATGTTATCATTCTAAAACCAGGTGTCCACCTTGCTCTTATTAAAACAGCGTTAATTCGCAAGACTATTAACCCTGGTCCCCTATCTTGAGTCGCAGGGGACTTAAAACAGCCCAAAACCTCCAGCAAGAACCATAAAATAATATACGAGAGGGCCCGTTATCAAAACTGCGGCCCATCCATCTCTCCCTCCCCCCCTTTCCTATTCCCCTCTGCGCGGCTAACGAACCAAGTGCTACTGCATATTCAACAAGCGCTGGCGTTTGTACGTCTCGGTTAGGGAGGAGGTAAATAGTAGCCTCACTAACATCATCTACATCCCCCTGACATCCGACGTGTAGGCAACCTGCTTCCCTTCTGGTCTTTACACTTCCATGTTCCTCTCCCCGGTGGCTTGACAGATCTAGACTACTGCTTTCCACCCATTTCCCTTCAAGATTCAGACACAACATCCGTCGAGAAGATATGCGAGTCCATCTGTCTGTCTGTGGTCAGCGATGAAAGAACCGTCGTGGTCAAAGAGCGTTGAAGGGGTTCCAACCCCCCTCCCCCTCATTATTCCTCACTAAATCCACGATGAACTCTACTGTCTCTCTCGCACTTGCCACCCCGAGGTCTAGTTGGGATGGCTTTCCGGATATTTCGAGTCAAATGACACGACACACGCGCTTACCTCTAGTCTAATCATCACCAGATTCACGACCGAACTGAGAGGGGGTGGCGGGGTGATTCAAATACCTCCTTCCTTCCCCCAAGAATGTATATTTGTGTTCCTCCTCTTCAATGCCTAGGCCGGTAACTTATCGGAGTCTTACACAATAAAATAATGATAGCATCTACAGCCCCAATCGTGTTTTATTTTTAACTTTAAATTGCTTCGAGAGGTATTTAGGATTAAGATGATTCCTTGCCATTGCCTGTTGCGGGACTTACCCATGATCCACCCCGGGTAGGACATTCCCATCCCTTCCCCCCAGTTTAAAACATTCTTGATAACAGTTATAGTCTGTACACGTTGTAAATTATTTATAGGCCTACCCGTGTAAATTAGTAGTTTATAGTTTAGAAACGTCTGGCAAGGATACCATTGTCTAGGGCAGCGTTTCCCAAAAGGTGTTCCGCGGAACCCTGGGGTTCCGTGGAAGGGTCAAAGGGGTTCCGAGTTCTGTCTGAGAATTAACTAAAACGTTCGTAGAAAACAGTCATAACATAGCCGCGCCGCTGTAAGTATATCTAGTATCAAACAGCGTGGGCGTAGTGGGGTGGCGGGGCGGTGCACCTGTCGAGACAGCGCTATTAGTGCTATTATAAGTAAATATGCGAAAAAATTTCATTCTTCACATTAAATAGTTACTTTTTTTTGTACGATAAATGTTTTATAATACTTATAATAATTATTTTCTATTTATAATTATTCTTTCTTTTCATGTCAAACATGAAAATATTCAAACTACACTACAAGGTAAATCACTTTTGTTATTATCAAAATGGGGTTCCACCAAAAAAAGTATGATCAATTAGGGTTCCGTGGCCAAAAAAAATTGGGAACCTTGGTCTAGGGTGTTAGGCTCTCAGTAAATTGGACTGGTGAAGGGATATTTAGGTTCGAATCTTGTCCGGGTCACCTGGTAATGTTTTTTCCATATAATATTTATAATTATGTTTTTTTATCCTATCTTCAGGTTAATACATGTAACCTTGCTCTAAGTCTAAACTACCTTACTAAACCTAATCCCTTAGATTAAACCGCACTTAAGCGCACTGATATTATATTTTTTTCTAAAACTAGTAGCCGTTTCATTAATGTGTCGTGATACATGTCTTACCACCCATCCCAGGGAGGGGGAGCGTGTACATCTACATTGAGGGGTTAGGAAAGAGGAAGGTAGAGCCTAGAGGAGGTAATGATAAACAAAACATCTAAGTATAAATTACCTCAGCACACTCGGTGTAGATTCGAACCCCGACCTCTCCGTCATTAGCAAACCAGACAATGATAGACTGACGCCTTCACCCAAGCGCCCATGGGGGCGGGTACTATTAAAAGGAGTTACGCCATTTTTAATTACTCGTAGATTGCTGCACACGTTACTTTTCTCAGTGAGGGTAAAAATCGCGATGGAAATACGTATAATAAAGAAATATTACCATCCGACTATCCTAGTCTATATTTAACCAGGGTGCTAGGATTGTCTCCCACAGACGCAATTTAGGATTTCACGCCTGTTGTAATTTTTTTAATATCTGTTTTTGGAATTTTAAAGGTACGTATACACCTGAGGCAAGTTTTCAGCGAGGCAGGTCGAGGCAATAGGTGGCTAAGCCAACTCGTACCGTTATATTAGAGTGAGACAGCGCGCACGTTCGGCCTAGACTTGCCTCGCTGCAGATTTGCCCTTTGTGCACACGTACCTTAATAAAGATGGCACGCACCATATACCAAAATTATATCTATAAATTTAGCCACATGATTGCTATGATTAATCCCACTTGTAAATATAACCCCGTTTTAAGAATGTTGTAGGTAACTCCAACACTTAAGTAATGAGTGTGCCAAGTTTAAACTCTGTACCTTATCGGGAAGTTTGAGGAAAACTCTATACAAACACGTGTTATTTATTTTATAGATTGTTACGTACTATTTCTATTTATGGTTCCGAGTCTAACTTACTGTCCAGGCTACCTGCATTAAATTATGTTAGTGAAATAAGTATGAGGAAGATAATATGATTTAAAAGATTTGTATCCGGATTTGCGTGGAAGGAAAGTGGAAAACCGCTTAGGCATAAATAAACCTCGGCACACCCAGCCGGGATTCAAGCTTCAGCCTCCCTGTCACTCAAAGCCCAGAGTAAATGACCCTAATGTTTGGTCTGCGTGCCCAACAATACTAGTATATGACTAATTAAAGCTTAAATAAGGGTATATTCCATAATAACATTGTTATATATAAGCTGACTTTCAAATTTCCCAAGACAAGAGTGAGGGTCCCAAGATAAAGGTGAGAGTCCCAACATAAAGGTGAGAGTCCCAAGACGAGGGTGAGAGTCCCAAGACAAGGGTGAGAATCCCAAGACCAAGGTGAGAGTCCCAAGATAAAGGTGAGAGTCCCAAGACGAGGGTGAGAGTACCAAAACAAAGGTGAGAGTCCCAAGATAAAGGTGAGAGTCCTAAGACGAGCGTGAGAGTCCTAAGACGAGCGTGAAAGTCCTAAGACGAGCGTGAGAGTCCTAAGACGAGCGTGAGAGTCCTAAGACGAGCGTGAGAGTCCTAAGACGAGCGTGAGAGTCCTAAGACAAGCGTGAGAGTCCCAATACAAGGGTGAGAATCCCAAGACCAAGGTGAGAGTCCCAAGATAAAGGTGAGAGTCCTAAGACGAGGGTGAGAGTCCCAAGACAAGGGTGAGAATCCCAAGACCAAGGTAAGAGTCCCAAGATAAAGGTGAGAGTTCTAAGACGAGGGTGAGAGTCCCAAGACAAGGGTGAGAGTCCCAAGATAAAGGTGAGAGTCCTAAGACGAGCGTGAGAGTCCTAAGACGAGCGTGAGAGTCCTAAGACGAGCGTGAAAGTCCTAAGACGAGCGTGAGAGTCCTAAGACGAGCGTGAGAGTCCTAAGACGAGGGTGAGAGTCCCAAGACAAGGGTGAGAATCCCAAGACCAAGGTGAGAGTCCCAAGATAAAGGTGAGAGTCCTAAGACGAGGGTGAGAGTCCCAAGACAAGGGTGAGAATCCCAAAACCAAGGTGAGAGTCCCAAGATAAAGGTGAGAGTCCTAAGACGAGGGTGAGAGTCCCAAGACAAGGGTGAGAGTACCAAAACAAAGGTGAGAGTCCCAAGACAAGACTGAGAGTCCCAAGACAAAGGTGAGATTTCCAAGACAAGGGTGAGAGTCCCAAGACAAGGGTGAGAGTCCCGAGACAAGGGTGAGAGTCCCAAGATAAAGGTGAAATTCCCAAGACAAGGGTGAGAGTCCCAAGACAAGGGTGAGAGTCCGAAGACAAGGGTGAGAGTCCCAAGACAAAGGTGAGAGTCCCAAGACAAAGGTGAGAGTCCCAAGACAAAGGTGAGAGTTCCAAGACAAATGTATGAGTGCCAAGACAATGGTGAGAGTCCCAAGACAATGGTGAGAGTCCCAAGACAATGGTGAGAGTCCCAAGACAAGGGTGAGAGTCCCAAGACAAGGGTGAGAATCCCAAGACAATGGTGAGAGTCCCAAGACAAGGGTGAGAGTCCCAAGACAAGGGTGAGAGTCCCAAGACAAGGGTGAGAGTCCCAAGACAAATGTATGAGTGCCAAGACAATGGTGAGAGTCCCAAGACAATGGTGAGAGTCCCAAAACAATGGTGAGAGTCCCAAGACAAGGGTGAGAGTCCCAAGACAAGGGTGAGAATCCCAAGACAAGGGTGAGAGTCCCAAGACAAATGTATGAGTGCCAAGACAATGGTGAGAGTCCCAAGACAAGGGTGAGAGTCCCAAGACAAGGGTGAGAGTCCCAAGACAAGGATGAGAGTCCCAAGACATAGGTGAAAGTCCCAAGACAAAGGTGAGAGTCCAAGACAAAGTCGAGAGTCCCAAGCACCAGAAGCTAAACAATTATCTAGAAGGTGTTTGGGTTGGAATCACGAGTGACACGTATTCACGTCTTTCTGGGGTTTGGAAGATTAGTAGGTCACTAAAACGTGTTTCCACGTTGGTGACCATCTGGTGTAAATGTTGGGACTAGGGCGTCTATTTTCCTCCCCCCTGTTCCTTGCTCTATAGGTATTATCAGTGGCTATACTGCGCCAAGATGTTTGCCGCACTTCACCGCATGGCAGCGCTGCGAGCAGCACGTACTTCTGGAGGAAAGAGTCTGCCCGGCTAATGCATTATTCACTGTTCTTTTCCTCTCTTCTATAGCGAGCCATTGCAGGGGCTGCGTACGAGCTTCAACCCTGCATCGCGATTAGTGAACTTGAGAGTGGTAGATTCAACAATCTGATGTAGTGCTTCACGATTAGTGAGCTTGAGAGCGGGAGATTCAACAATCTGATGTCGTGCTTCACGATTAGTGAACTTGAGAGCGGGAGATTCAACAATCTGATATCGTGTCTCACGATTAGTGAATTTGAGAGCGGGAGATTCAACAATCTGATATCATGCTTCACGATTAGTGAGCTTGAGAGCGGCAGATTCAACAATCTGATATCGTGCTTCACGAGTAGTGAACTCAAGACTAGCAGACTCAACAATCTGAAGTCATGCTTCAGGAGTAGTGAACTTGAGAATGGCAGATTCAACAATCTGATGTAGTGCTTCACGATTAGTGAGCTTGAGAACGGCAGATTCAACAATCTGATGTCGTGTCTCACGATTAGTGAACTTGAGAATGGCAGATTCAACAATCTGATGTAGTGCTTCACGATTAGTGAGCTTGAGAACGGCAGATTCAACAATCTGATGTCATGTCTCACGAGTAGTGAACTCAAGGCTAGCAGATTCAACTATCTGATGTCATGCTTCAAGAGTAGTTAACTCAAGGCTAGCAGATTCAACTATCTGATGTCATGCTTCAAGAGTAGTTAACTCAAGGCTAGCAGATTCAACTATCTGATGTCATGCTTCAAGAGTAGTTAACTCAAGACTAGCAGATTCAACAATCTGATGTCGTGTCTCACGAGTAGTGAACTCAATGCTAGCAGATTCAACAATCTGATGTCGTGTCTCACGAGTAGTCAACTTGAGATTGTATATCTTGAGATAGTTCAAGATTGGCCGTCACATGACCATATTTCTACTCTAAATTTCAAGCGAAGTTTGTAATCGCGCTTTAAACTATCGATATCAATCTAAAACATCCCAACAAAACAGCAATGTATTTCTAGTGACCTATCAAGAACAAAAGAAATAAAACAACGCAGGCATAGGAAGTCAGACCCATATTCTTCCTGTAAGCATATAGAGGTCACATGTGTCACTATATTAGCAGGGCTAAATAAAACCATCGAACCCGGACCTGCCAGACGCTGCATTGACTTCATCAATAGACCGGGATTTAACTGGCGGAGCGTTTAAGTTATGTTTTGAATAAATTTTAAATCTTATATTTTTGCTGTGAAAACATTTATTCCCTCTTCCTTAATAAGCTTTTGTTCTAATCTAAATATGGATATTGTCTAGTAATTACAATAATATGTATAACATAGTACCATACTTATTGAAATTTTATTGGCTTATTAGAAAAACATTAATGTATATTGTATGTAGTATTTATGTATGTATGTATGTATATCGCTCAACCCGAAGTTTGGTCAACAGTTCCACCATAAGCTGTAAAGCCTACGCAACAGTGTACTAGGGAAATTAGGAGCTAGGTAGTTTCCTGTTGCTTTCCTCACTGAGCCAGAAGGTACTATTGTACATCAGTCTACCAATATCACATGTAATACCTTCACTCCATTCATCACAGAGACGGGCTGTATATTGAATGTTATTACTAGTATCGTTCATACTTCTGCCACTTTCATATTTGTCAGAGCCATAAGGGAGACTGAGACAGATAATGAAAGTAACAACTCGTTCTGCCCCATACCAGAAGATAAAATGCATTGTAGACACTGTATATGACCTGACTGAGACAGATAATGAAAGTAACAACTCGTTCTGGCCCATACCAGAAGATAAAATGCATTGTAGACACTATATATGACCTGACTGAGACAGATAATGAAAGTAACAACTCGTTCTGCCCCATACCAGAAGATAAAATGCATTGTAGACACTGTATATGACCTGACTGAGACAGATAATGAAAGTAACAACTCGTTCTGCCCCATACCAGAAGATAAAATGCATTGTAGACACTGTATATGACCTGACTGAGACAGATAATGAAAGTAACAACTCGTTCTGCCCCATACCAGAAGATAAAATGCATTGTAGACACTGTATATGACCTGACTGAGACAGATAATGAAAGTAACAACTCGTTCTGCCCCATACCAGAAGATAAAATGCTTTGTAGACATTGTATATGACCTGATTGAGACAGATAATGAAAGTAACAACTCGTTCTGGCTCATTCCAGAAGATAAAATGCATTGTACACACTGTATATGACTTGACTGAGACAGATAATGAAAGTAACAACTCGTTCTGGCCCATATCAGAAGTTAAAATGCATTGTACACACTGTATATGACTTGATTGAGACAGATAATGAAAGTAACAACTCGTTCTGGCCCATACCAGAAGTTAAAATGCATTGTACACACTGTATATGACTTGATTGAGACAGATAATGAAAGTAACAACTCGTTCTGGCCCATACCAGAAGTTAAAATGCATTGTACACACTGTATATGACTTGACTGAGACAGATAATGAAAGTAACAACTCGTTCTGGCCCATTCCAGAAGATAAAATGCATTGTACACACTGTATATGACTTGACTGAGACAGATAATGAAAGTAACAACTCGTTCTGGCCCATTCCAGAAGATAAAATGCATTGTACACACTGTATATGACTTGACTGAGACAGATAATGAAAGTAACAACTCGTTCTGGCCCATACCAGAAGATAAAATGCATTTCATTCACTGTATATGACCAAGGGTAAACCTTAATTAACCACAATAATTATGTTAAATCGTTCTTATTGACGATTAAAATGCTAAATAAGGTCAATTGCGATGCTTATTTTAGAACAAAAGTTTGTTAAAACTAAAGTAAAACACAAATATTAAATGTTGTTAACTAGTTTAAAACTCGCTGGAACATCTGCATCTGGCAAGTAAAAAAAAAAAAAAGGGCAGACTTGAAACATCACGGGACCCTGATTAGGTTACATTTTGCTCCGGTTTGGGCTCACGACCAATTTGTAAAAGTTATTTTGCTTAATCCAGTGTAACGACTTACATGTAATGTCAATAATACCAAATAATATCGAATGGGACAAACACTCACCAACCAAGCGGCCCGCCCTCGGAAGACCTACGCACGACCTACACCACTAAACCCGGCCTCCACTCTCGAGAATAATGCCCGTCCAACTGAGCCACGAGTTCCCAGACAAGTGACTGCGAGAGTCGAACACGTGTCCAGCCAGCCAGAAAGAAGAGTTCCGTTTCCGGCCACGCATAGCCCTGGGCGCTTCGGCAACGTTCTCGAACATCCAGTTCCTTAGTTTGTTTTGTTTTCCGACCCTCCTTCTCCTTCGGTCCTTCCCCCCCTCTGAGAATTTTCATTTGTATATATACAGCTACGCCAATAAAGTAAAATCACTTACTACACTACAATCTCATGGATAAGAGGTGAGAACGGCGACTAGGTCTCGGGGATTATTAATATTCAAAGTTATAAATTCTGTTTCGGCGTCATGGGGGGAACTGTATTCTAAATTACCGTCTGGACTTCAATTTTGTAATTAATTATTTATTTGAATTGCTATGCCATGCGCTTCCCGCGGCATATAGAAAGATGTCGCCCTTCGTCATCCATTTTAGCTGGGATTCAAACCCAGACCTTATTATTTGTCATAATTGTATATACTTGCTTATTATTTAAAGCGCACTGAGTGTCAGCGCGCTCCGGGTTCAAGACCCGCTTAGTAAACTTCCTTTTGTACTTTACGATGGCAGATGTTATAATCAAATTTATTGTTTAAAACAGGATAGTAAAGCGAGACTTAGCTCGCTCTTGCATTAGGGAAATGATGTTTATACGTGACGTCAAGTTATTTATGAACGTTTGGATTTATTGTTTTGTACTCTATCGCTGAGTGACGTCACGTAAGATTACGCAGTTGTGGCTCATGCCTTATATTAAATTCATTATTATAAATACTAAGTTAATGTATCAAGGAGCTAAAGCCCATAAGATAAGTTTGGCATCAGAGATCCCAGACCTCGTATTATGTTGTGTTCTACACGCTTAGTGTTGTTTATATAATCATACTTAGGAGAATTTGAGATTGATTGTATTTGTACTTAATGGTCTGATGACTAATGAGGTGCGCTTCACGCACGATGTTTGTTTTCTCAAGTATTGTAAAGTTGTTATTTCAATAATAAAATTTATTTTGTACAATCAGGTGATTCTTTTACCTGATATTAGCCTTCCTCACCCTATAGATATTGATAGATATAGAAGGGGAGGTAGCAAATGGTAGCAGAGCGTGGTTTTGCCCTTTTTTATGGTCTTAGGTCCTTGGTACACGCCTGGAGAGATGTTGAGAAAACAAAAAATATATATATAATTTTCGGAAGGTTATATTCTATGTTTTATACACTGTACTAATTCCTGTCGTTATCTTGTTTCATACTGTCATTGGCCATGGCTCCTCCACTGAAACCAGACAAGGCGTCGTCCAGGATGACGAGATCCGATGTGTACCGACTTAGCCGCGAACAACTCCTCGCCGAGCTCCAGGTTTGGTCCACCCCTGTTCCACCCAACGCAACGGTGGGTGAGTTGAGGTCTCTTTTATGTGAACTTGTGAGTGATGTCGGGGCGTCTCAGGCAGATTTAGGTATGGACACGGATGTGAGTGGTGAACAACCCACGATGCCCTCCCGTTCTCCCGTTCCCCATGCGCCAGGGGGATATTCTAAGAGTCAAAGTAAAGTCATATTGGAGATATTAGGCCGGGTTCCGGTGTGCAGTGGCCAGAACTACACGGAATTGTTTAACTTTTTAGTAGAAATTAACCGGGCCTCCCGCCTCGAGCTCGTTAGCGAGCCCGAGTTTCTGACTTTGTGTTTATCCAAGACGTCCGGGTTCTTGACCGAGTTGTTTTCCAGGGGCATACAGGCGGATTTATCTGTTAAGGCAGTGACTGATCAGATTTTAAATACGCTTTTGCCTAGTAGAGTTAGGCATAAGTTATGTAGAGAGGTTGTGCACAGGTTCCAGGCCCCACACGAGTCATTTAGGAACTTTGTCCTTTCTATCACGGAGGCGGCCCGCGTGCTTAATACCGACCTTAAGGAGCCCGAACTGGTAAACATTATTTTGGAAAACGTGTCTCCCCTTACCAGGCGCCATTTTGTTTTCTCGAGTAAGCCTTCAACTATTCTTGATCTCTATGCCCTGGCTTCGCACGTAGAGGAAACTCTTCTCTCTGAAGACGAATACCTTATCGCGCAAGCGCCCGTGGCTGTCAGCCGCGCGCGAACGGGTTCGAGTCCCGGAGCAATTATTTCTGCGCCGCCTATCGGCGCTCCTCCACTCGATAGCCGTTCTAACTACGTTAGGGATAGTAACCCTGTGGGTGCTAGCCGTGGGGGTCGCGCACCTCGTGGCACGTCTAGTATTAGATGTTTTCGCTGTAATAGGCTGGGACATGTTCAGAGGGAGTGCAGGCAGGTAAACTATTGAGGCGCGCCCGCGACCGTGGGGCGGCCGCGTCTGGAAGTTTTAAACCGCGGGTTCTTAATCCCATGATTACTGTTTCTATTGGTCCTTTGGGATGCTTAGGGTTATTTGATACTGGAGCCAGCCACTCCTTTGTTAGTAACCAGCTTCTTAGTGCTTTTGAAGGTAAAGTAGTTTGTAAGTCCTTCCCCCTGAGCTCGGCGGTGGACATAACGACGGCTAAGCTGCTGTACAAGTGGAGCGGGCCATGGCGCATCGACAAGTTCTTAACGCCCGTCTCTGTGCGTCTTATGGATGTTGCTGACCCCTCAGTAACCCGTCGTGCCCACGTTAGCCACCTTGAGGTGGTGGTGTAGTAAGTCCGCGCCCTATAAGAGGGGCGCGTAATGATACCTGTTAAGGGTCAAGTGTGTATATAGTGTAAATTATTTTTGGGATTTATTGTGCATCTTTATTATAGTAAATATTAATTTAATTGATAGAAGAGTAGGCCTACCCAAATTTCTTAATGTATTAGAACTTTGATTATCGATGACTTGTGTCTGAATGTGCGATGATGGAGACTTATAATAAGCAAACTATTGCGCGTGTGCACGCCTACTCAAAGAAGAGAGAACTGTATGCAGTACATCTCCTCAGAGAACACTCTCAAATTTTCCGTGTCTATTGGGAGACATGATCTCGTGTGAATGTGCTCTAAACAGACTGGCCACGATGGACTGCACTTAGCAGCGGCCGTGTCAGCACCTTGTGAACGTTGGACTTGTGTTGTTGCTGTAATTGTGGATTTATTTTGTTCTCAGAGAGGTTCTGCCCTTCCCCTACCCCTCTCCTTCTGGTTCGAGTTACGGATGTTGGAGTAGTCCGGCTACTGAAGATGGATGCTGGCTGGACCAACAGTAACGTGGATCGGGCCTCAACGTCATTGGGTTTTGAGGTTGGAGAGAGTTGGAGTGTCGGTGCTGTGCATAAGGTGTTGGAGTTCTGGGGGATATCAGAACGCGACTGCCAAGAAGACCTGCTACCTGAATATGAGGGCAGCTTTCCATGGGCCACTTGCTGGGGTCCGGGAGAACCGTCCCCTACATACCAGCTACTGACGACAGGGAAGGTACCGCCCTGCCGTTACACCCACTGCTGAGGACGCCTTCTGACCTCCCGTCAGGGGGGGAGGATGTAACGACTTACATGTAATGTCAATAATACCAAATAATATCGAATGGGACAAACACTCACCAACCAAGCGGCCCGCCCTCGGAAGACCTACGCACGACCTACACCACTAAACCCGGCCTCCACTCTCGAGAATAATGCCCGTCCAACTGAGCCACGAGTTCCCAGACAAGTGACTGCGAGAGTCGAACACGTGTCCAGCCAGCCAGAAAGAAGAGTTCCGTTTCCGGCCACGCATAGCCCTGGGCGCTTCGGCAACGTTCTCGAACATCCAGTTCCTTAGTTTGTTTTGTTTTCCGACCCTCCTTCTCCTTCGGTCCTTCCCCCCCTCTGAGAATTTTCATTTGTATATATACAGCTACGCCAATAAAGTAAAATCACTTACTACACTACAATCTCATGGATAAGAGGTGAGAACGGCGACTAGGTCTCGGGGATTATTAATATTCAAAGTTATAAATTCTGTTTCGGCGTCATGGGGGGAACTGTATTCTAAATTACCGTCTGGACTTCAATTTTGTAATTAATTATTTATTTGAATTGCTATGCCATGCGCTTCCCGCGGCATATAGAAAGATGTCGCCCTTCGTCATCCATTTTAGCTGGGATTCAAACCCAGACCTTATTATTTGTCATAATTGTATATACTTGCTTATTATTTAAAGCGCACTGAGTGTCAGCGCGCTCCGGGTTCAAGACCCGCTTAGTAAACTTCCTTTTGTACTTTACGATGGCAGATGTTATAATCAAATTTATTGTTTAAAACAGGATAGTAAAGCGAGACTTAGCTCGCTCTTGCATTAGGGAAATGATGTTTATACGTGACGTCAAGTTATTTATGAACGTTTGGATTTATTGTTTTGTACTCTATCGCTGAGTGACGTCACGTAAGATTACGCAGTTGTGGCTCATGCCTTATATTAAATTCATTATTATAAATACTAAGTTAATGTATCAAGGAGCTAAAGCCCATAAGATAAGTTTGGCATCAGAGATCCCAGACCTCGTATTATGTTGTGTTCTACACGCTTAGTGTTGTTTATATAATCATACTTAGGAGAATTTGAGATTGATTGTATTTGTACTTAATGGTCTGATGACTAATGAGGTGCGCTTCACGCACGATGTTTGTTTTCTCAAGTATTGTAAAGTTGTTATTTCAATAATAAAATTTATTTTGTACAATCAGGTGATTCTTTTACCTGATATTAGCCTTCCTCACCCTATAGATATTGATAGATATAGAAGGGGAGGTAGCACCAGTTACATTTTCGAATAAAATATTGGAGCACGTGAGCCTTTGGTGGGTACTCGGGCAAAGGCATCAGTCTTTCCTTGTCTGGTTTGCTGGTTATAGCGTAGTTAAGGGGTTCAAATCGCTGCCGGGTGTAATAGGGTGATTTTCATAAATGTTATTCCATTCTCGTTCTAGTCAAATGCTAGTGCACTCCTTTTTAACTCTACTCTTATAATCTCTCAACACATTATTGTAAATATGTGTATAGCCTGGATGGGTGTTAAGATAGGGCCCATACAAAACATTGAATCAATGAGCTACCTAAAACTTCTTTACACTCTGTGTGGTGCAAATTAAACTGTAATATTAGGTAACTGACCTATTTCAGCTTTTACTTCCAAATTGAATCTAAATTAAAATGAAACAAATGCTACGGTGTAGTGAGTTATTTGCAACCACGTCATTTTGGGGGTGAGGGGGTGGTAACGCATCTACTGTGCTTTATTTACGGGGCAAGGGGGACGCACAAATAAGATTGCAACAAGATATTTAAATGAACATTAAGTTAATTAAAGGGTGACCTGGTGGTCTAGGGGTAAGGTGTCAGACTTCTGTGCTAGGGGTCCGGGGTTCAATCCCCGGTCCCGGCACAGATTTATATGATTACCAAACCCTTCCTTCACTTCTGACAAGACGTGTATTAATCACAACTTGTGAATGTGTGGAATGCCAGGCCTCCACCGTGGTTCGGATTCCACTTTAAACTGTAGGTCCTCCATTTCATCTCACAATTACCCTACCATTACACATTAGCGTAAGTGTGTATAACCCGAACGGGTAGTAAGACGCGGTGCTAATAATAATAATAATAATAATAAAGTTGATTAAACATCTTGTAGACAGTGTTATTCCCCTCAAACTAGTTAAAAGCAGCATCAATTCTGCATGCATGGTATTCCACAAAATAAACCTTTGTTTGTTTAGAAATTAAAGAAAGCTTAAAGTATTTTAAGGGGGACATCCATTGATTTTTTTTAAATCATCAAGCTGAACAATTATAATTTAAAAAAAATCTAGTGACAAAAACTATTTTAAGAAGTATTTTAATTATTTGGCAAGTAACCTCATTTAAAAGTGGTTTTTTTTTCCGAAATTAAATTGTCTCTAGGCTAAAGGTGCAAGTGGAATTGATTAGTTTTAGGGAATCCCTTCTAACCCCTCACCCCGAACTTTCTCTTCCCTTAAAACCCTTCTCGCCCCCTCTCCATCCCTCCATTAGTTTGTGTAAAACATGGCGGGAATTTAATCTCTTCTCTTCTTTTACGTTTTAAGGAGGACTTTATGAAGTTAAAATAATGGGGGAGGGGGAAGTGAATTCTCTGTTGGAACATATGAATAATTCTAGAGGAATGATAAAGAACGTGTCTTACATATTCAAAACTACAATTATTTCAATTGTAATATTATTCACTGAGATTGTAATATATTGCTTTAATTTATCTGGCAGTCATACGATTCTTAATTTCGTTCAAACAAAACAAAAAATAATTAGTTGTATAATCTATTATAAAACTAAAACATTAATAAATATTATATATGCAGGGTTAAATTATTTATATCCAACAATAAATTCAAATCAATACAAATAATTAAAATTGTATTTGAAGATGCGGTGGAATGTAAGATTGTGCTACATTACTGATAAGGGGAGGCTTAGTTTGTTTTCACAAATAACACAATATTTACGGAAAATATAAGATGCCCTGACAATATTTTTTTAACTAAGATTTTTAAAAAGGCGATGGATGATTTTTTTTAAGATATTGCTTACTTTATTTTAAGAAAACGTTTTGTTTAAATAATTTTTAATGACTAAAATACTATTTTTAACATGTCAGAGGATTTTTCTATGCAATGTGTGTGGAACTTTCCCGTTTGCACGCATGTCTTTTGTTTGGTAAAGATGTTCCATTATTCACTGTACAATATTCTCCAATGACAATTCACTATGAGTTTGTAAAGTTCCACCAACTTCCCTGAGAATTCCAACTAGGTCAAGTGTAGCAACAACGTTAGTTCAGTTAATATATTCCTTCTCCCCCCTCCCCCCCCTCCCCACCCTTCACTCTTCCCTGAAGATAGAAATAACTTCCATAAACTGTTGTTCGTTTTCAATCCGGACCGAAATTCAAATAACATTGTTACCGATTAAACCAGCCAAGATATTCATCAGGCAAATACTCTCATCAGACATAACTTCAAGAAAAGTGAGTCAGTGTCGATAATAAAGACGTCTGAATAGTAAAAATAATAAAGACTTATTAAGATAATTTTATAAGATCATCAGAAACATCTGTATTATATAATAATTAATTAGTTTTAAGAATTTAGAAAGAAAACAACTATCCATGTTTCTTAGTTTAATTAGTTTATATACAAAATGTAAGACAAAAATAATCCACATTCCAAATTTGTATATTATGAGCTATTGTTGAAAATTAGAGAGTGCTAGTATTATAGTGTTATTTCAATCTAATTTTCATAGGAAGACAGCTAAAGAATTTACTAGTTCAACTTTTATGTATTCACACGCCAAGTCATGTGTATTGCAGCTGTCATTTTTGATAGAAATTTTCAATACCTATAGAAATAACTATAATAATATGGTAATATATTTTCAGTTTTGGCCGCAAACAAAGATTTTGTATTTTCTAATTGGCCCTTCCTATGAAAATTGCCTTTAGTCTTTATTAACTATTACCTTGCTGTGTACAAAATGTGACATTTTTATCTGTCCGGAGAACTACAGCCATTAGCCTTAGCTCGTCTTGATTGTACCATTTATTCATCACGTGGGCAAGGTTACTAAGTGTTTAAGGAGGCGAATAGTCTATGTGGACCTGTAGAACCGTTGGCTATCCAATGATAATGTCCAACTTGCTTCATACCACCCATGCAATATTGTTCACCTTGTAGCTACATACGTGCTTTAGCAGATAACCTTCATTTTCAGCCATTGATTAAAAATTGGATTAAAAAATTACTATGGAAAGTATTTTAAGAACTGACCTATGATAATATAATGTTTACTAAGGACCTTGAACGTGTGAAACAATAGCTCATGATATGTTTGTAGTTGTAAATAAACCTGACCCCAGCACACACTCAACACTCTGACCTAGAACAGGTCGACTATGCCACACTGCCTTGACTATCTATAGTACGACTAAGAGGGAGAATACATTCACACAACATGTATCAGAATAACAACAAAATAACAATGCAATCGTCATCATTTACAATGTTGTATAATATAGCAAATTAAAATTTAATAAAAAATATATATTGACGGAAGTGTTTTATTTATAAAGTATGTTACCTGATATTTTTTATAGTATCTTTTTTACAATACTTCTGCTGGTTTCTGTGAGACTGCCCTGTTTGTTGCTGTGAGACTGCTCCTGTTTCTTGCTGTGAGATTGCTCCTGTTTGTTGTTGTGAGACTGCTCCTATGTGTTGCTGTGAGACTGCTCTCTACTTTGTTGCTGTGATGTGCCGCACCTGCTTGTTGTTGTGAGATGCTCTGTTTGTTGCTGTGAGATCTCTCCTGTTTGTTGCTGTGAGGCTGCACCTGTTTGTTGCTGTGAGACTGCTCGTGTTTGTTGTTGTGAGATTGCTCCTGTTTCTTGCTGTGTGACATGCTCTGTTTCTTGCTGTGAGACTGCTCCTGCTTGTTGTTGGAGACTATGCCTGTTTCTTGCTGTGAGACTGCTCCTACTGATTGATGTGAAACTTCTCCTGTTGGTTTCTTGAGATCTGCTCATGTTGGTTGTGTGAGACTGCTCCTGCTTGTTGCTGTGAGAACTGCTCCTGTTTGTGCTGTAGAGACTGTTCCTGTTTGTGCTGTTGTGACTGCTCCTGTTTGTTTGCTGTGAGACTGTCTCTACTTGTTGCTGTGAGATTGCTCCTGTTTTGTTGCTGTGTTTGCTCTGTTTTTGCTGTGAAATCTGCTCCGGTTTTTGTGACTATGTGAGACTGCTACTTGCTCGTTGCTGTGAGACTGTCTCCTACTGATAGATGTGAAACTTCCTCTGTTGGTTTCTGTGAGAACTGCTCATGTTGGTTGCTGTGAGACTGCTCCTGCTGCTTGTGCTTGAGACTGCTACCTGCCTGTTTTTGCTGTGATACTGCTCGTGTTGTTGGTTGTGAGATTGCTCCTGTTTCTTGCTGTGTGACTGCTACTGTTTCTTGCTGTGAGCTGCTCCTGCTTGTTGTTGTGAGACTTCTGTATTCTTGCTGTGAGACTGACTCCTACTGATTGATGTGAAACTTCTCTGTTGGTTTCTTGAGACTGCTCATGTTGGTTGCTGTGAAGACTGCTCCTGCTTGTTGCTGTGAGACTGCTCCTGTTTGTTGCTGTGAGACTGCTCCTGTTTGTTGTTGTGAGACTGCTCCTGTTTGTTGCTGTGAGACTGCTCGTGTTTGTTGTTGTGAGATTGCTCCTGTTTGTTGTTGTGAGACCGCTCTACTGGTTGCTGTGAGAGACTGCTCCTGTTTGTTGTGTGAGATTGCTTCTACTGGTTGCTGTGAGACTGCGCCTGTTTGTTGTTGTGAGACTGCTCCTACTGGTTGCTGTGAGACTGCTCGTGTTTGTTGTTGTGAGATTGCTCCTGTTTGTTGTTGTGAGATTGCTCCTGTTTGTTGTTGTGAGACCGCTCCTACTGGTTGCTGTGAGACTGCTCCTGTTTGTTGTTGTGAGACTGCTCCTGTTTGTTGCTGTGAGACTGTTCCTGTTTGTTGTTGTGAGACTGCTCCTGTTTGTTGCTGTGAGACTGCTCCTACTTGTTGCTGTGAGATTGCTCCTGTTTGTTGCTGTGTGATTGCTCCTGTTTCTTGCTGTGAAACTGCTCCGGTTTTTGTGACTATGTGAGACTGCTACTGCTCGTTGCTGTGAGACTGCTCCTACTGGTTGCTGTGAGACTGCTCCTGTTTGTTGTTGTGAGACTGCTCCTGCTTGTTGCTGTGAGACTGCTCGTGTTTGTTGCTGTGAGACTGCTCCTGCTTGTTGCTGTGAGACTGCTCGTGTTTGTTGTTGTGAGATTGCTCCTCTTTGTTGTTGTGAGACCGCTCCTACTTGTTGGAATCTTACATGCATGGTGGGCCATATCTGTCCGTCCCCATGTATGTATGTTTGTCTGTTAGAATATCTTTCTGTCTGTCTGTTTGTATCCCTGGGGCTAGAGTTGGAATGACTTGATGAAATGTGTTCAAACTTGATAAATAAATGGTAAATGTTCGTACCTATGGCCATTTTTTAATTTTGATTCTAGACCTAAAATTAAATTTTGATTTACTGATAGGTAATATTTGAAAGTATTTTCAAAAGCTATAATAAACTAAATGAGAACATATTTGCGATTGTGTTGTTTTCTTATTTAAAACAGTGTTTTCAATAATTATTAGTTTACGAGATAATCCCTAAGCTGGATGTGTTTATTGTAACTGCCTGTTTATGTCCTCTTGGGCACTATGTCCGTATTTCTCAGTTTGTTGTTTCTTGATACCCCACTGACTGCTCTGCTCACGGTATTTTTTTTATCATTTCCCGGTCTTTAAAGTCTAAAGTAGACAATTCCTCTCCATTCTCGAGTAATTTATCTTCCTTCTAGCTCCTAGTTCCTCCCTGACTTGTGATTCATCAAGTACTCCTTCGTCTGCTTGACTTGATTCTCTCCTCTATGATCATAGTCCGTTATCGCACGGCTCGTCTGCTGAAACAAGTGACGTGTACGAGTTCTACGTCTAGAACAAGAGCTTTAGTGAGCTCCAAACTACTGCTACCCCGCCTGTTTTAACACCCGTGTTTTTATTCAAGTCCGGGTCTTACGGCCCATCCTAGCTGTTCAAATATTTACATTATCGTGGTATGGACGAGGAGGGTAAATTATATAATAAATGTATCCACATTTCGAAGAGAGTAGAGTGCAAAAATATATTAAGGAAAATAAACATATTCAGTATACGGCTGTGATTCGAACTCCGACCTCACACTTATCGGCAAATAGGACCAGACGAAGTTGATGCCTTGACCCACTTGTCCACCTATGCTGGTACCAGATAAATTTTAAATCATCAACGGGATTCGATCCTCAAACTTACAAAATTGGTTTGGACAATATCATAAGCAGAAATCTGCAGTTATTTTCAACAACACCCCTACTTTTAAACAACTCATTTTAAAAACTGGTTTTCAAATAAGGTAACTTTTCTATAAAAAAAAACAAAGTATGTATATAACAGTATCAATTTCTCCTACACTTTAAAGGCAAGAAAGACCCGCACAAATTGGTCACATGGACAAAGGCGTCAGTCTCATCTGATCTGCTTCCTGGAGGTCGGGTTTCGATACCTAGTCGAGTGCATTGGGGTATTTTCTTTCCTAAATTGTTTCCCACTCTCTTTCTCCACACAAATAGGGCTACATATTATCTCATTTTTACCTTTTCATCCCTACATTATTATTGTAAATATGCAGATAGCCCTGACACTATTTAACCCTGGAAAATGTTTGAAAACTGAATGCCGCTAGAAGCTATTTGGAGCTGTCCTCGCCTTTAAATTCCCGGCAGATAGCAAAATCAAGCACTTTTCCCGGTTTTACAGGCTTTCCCGATCAGTGACCTTGCCACTATAAGATAAACCATAGTAGAACCAATCAGTCTTACCTTGACTTATTACACTATGGACCTACCTTATAAGATTGACCATAGTAGAACTACGGTAAATTTGCTACCCTTCAGAGTAAGAATAATGTACGTATCAATTATGTCATTACTACCAGCATTTTATTACACTAATGGGGGTGGGGATGGGAAAGGTGGAACATAGAGGAAATGTACCTGTATTTGCGTGGTCAAATAATGGACACTCATTTAGTTTATCTGGTTGGTATTCGAAGCCCTGACTTCCCCGATACCGGAAAAATAGATTATAAATGAGATTGACGTTTATTTCTCGTGCTCACCCTGAGGGTTTTACGTGAATTAACTTGTAGAAGGGGTGGGGGTGAAAACACTCCCAAATCTTCAAAATTAGGGATCAAGCCACAACGTTCTGATACAGAGTCCATAACACTATCCTAAGTTTTATTTTAGCACCAATAGCTAACACTTTTTATAGACGTCTGCTAAAAAAGACAAAGTGCTGATTTCCTCTGCTTTTTCTCAAAACATTCTCCTTTCGACAAGTCTTGACTTCATTCCAAGAATCAAAACATGGTCTTTCCTGATCTGGGTTTTTTTTTGTCTTAACGACGATCGATGACGTCCCTCAGAGTTTCCTCTAGTCACGTGCAAGAAACGACTATTTGAGAGTTTTATTTATTTATCACCACGTCTTACTACCCGTTTAGGAACGGGGAAGTTTGAATGTAGAGGAAGTGAACCCATATTTACGGGGAGGGAGAGTGAGGAATGGGGAAGTTTGAATGTAGAGGAAGTGAACCCATATTTACGGGGAGGGAGAGTGAGCAATGGGGAAGTTTGAATGTAGAGGAAGTGAACCCATATTTACGGGGAGGGAAAGTGAGGAATGGGAAGTTTGAATGTAGAGGAAGTGAACCCATATTTACGGGGAGGGAGAGTGAGGAATGGGAAGTTTGAATGTAGAGGAAGTGAACCCATATTTACGGGGAGGGAGAGTGAGGAATGAGGAAGTTTGAATGTAGAGGAAGTGAACCCATATTTACGTGGAGGGAGAGTGGAAAACCATTTAGGGAAAACCACCCCCAGTTCACCCGACCGAGATATGAACCTTGATCTCCCCGTCATTGGCAGTCTAGACGAAACCAGCGCGTTAGCTAACTACACCACCGAGGTGGATCTGTGAAAGTTTAAAGGGGAGACGGGGGTAGTCTAATCCCCACCCTCTCCCTCGCCACAGGTGACACTCAAAAATAGTCCCGGTACTTTGAGAAGCAAATCACCAGAATTACAGGTTCTCACGTTTGAACGCAGGTACTTCACTTTCCATAATTTCACTTGGTCTTACTTTGCCCTATTTTGAATACTAGATTACAATTTAAGTGGAGATATTACTTGCCCCTTACTCTCTTCCCATTAATCCCTCTATTCAACCGATAAACCCGCTGAGATATTAATATTAAAATGTAAATCCTTGTGTCCCGTCAGATGTTGCCTGGAATATATTTTCTTTGAGTGTAGAATGTAGAATGAAAGAATGATATTTCAAGTATTTTTATTTTCAAAAATTATCAAAACATGTAATAAAACAATTTTTTGCTATCGCAAGTATATTTGTTTTGTTTCATGCAACCTGCTCAGGTTGTAAAAATATTGAGGATGTAAACTAATGTATTTTACAATCACTGAGGGATTGAGGAGATTACCAATATGTACTACATATTCTCCATGATTATAAATATGGTCGGAAACCTCATATTCCGAAACAAAGCTGCGTTATTAAGTAACGTTGATCAAAACTTACTGTACAGTTATTGACATAGAAATTTAATTGTGATTGCAGTCCAATACATAACAGTTTTACAGCTGAGCCTTCTGTTTATGCATCAAAACAGATGTTATATGTCGCGTCTACCGATGTCAGTGCAGCGACGCAGCGTGTTTTGGTGCATCATGTCAAAGAGTAATGGTGTGTCCTGGGTGTGACCACATGCTACCATAATTCCTGGTATAGGTCCTTCCTCCATCTCCACGAGGGCCTCATAAACAAAATACTTAAGATGTCCCCTCAGGAAAAGTTCGATTAGAGAAATGTTAGGGAAGGTACTAATCATATTCTGTGCTACCAGGGTTGAATGAGGTATGATGAAGTCTTTCCCGACCATATGTACCCCTCCTTTAACCTACAAGAAGGTTATCTTCTCAGTTACACTACGGTGAATGATTATTATCAGCACCGCGTCTTACTAACCGTTCGTGTTATACGCACTTACGCTAATGTGTCATGGTAGGGTGATTGTGAGATGAAATGGAGGACCTACAGTTTAAACGTGGGATCCGAACCACGGTGAAGGCCTGGCATTCCATACATTCACAAGTTGTGATTAATACACGTCTTGTCAGAGTTGATGGAAGGGTTTGTCAATCAGATAAACTTGTGCCGGGATCGAGGATTGAATCCCGGACCACCAGCACAGAAGCCTGACACCTTACCCCTGGACCGCCAGGTCACCCGGCACTCACTACAGTGTAGCTTATAGTGTAATCCATGGAGTGAATACTAGTACCTTGCTTGATTCAACTATGGTGAAGCTTATAAGATAGGGTCATAGTGTAGTCAGTCAAGGTAAGACTGCTACCTTGCTTGGTTCCACTATGGTGTAGTTTATAAAAAATGGCCGTAGTGTAGTCAGTCAAGGTAAGACTGCTACCTTGCTTGGTTCCACTATGGTGTAGCTTATAAGATAGGGCCATAGTGTAATGAGTCAAGGTAAGACTGCTACCTTGCTTGGTTTCACTATGGTGTAGCTTATAAGATATGACCATAGTGTAATCAGTCAAGGTAAGACTGCTACTTTGCTTGGTTCCACTATGATGTGTACTATAAGATAGGAACATCGTGTAATCAGTCAAGGTAAGACTGATATCTTGTTTGGTTCTACTATGATGTGTACTATAAGATAGGGGCATGGTGTAATCAGTCAAGGAAAGACCGTTAGCTTGTAGAGTAAACTAAGTGTAACCTACATAGTGAGTATGTGTCCATTTTGGTCTCCTGTACAAACCTACACACGCATTCATTTACACGCTGCATACAATCATGTCAATTGAGTAGTATTGAGGAAGGAGGAAGTAAGAGTAGGAGGAAATGTACCCGAATACGAATGGAGCACGAGTGTAAAACAACAAGCTCAGTATACCTGACTGGGATTCAAGCCCTGATCTTCCCTCCAGCCCATTACATGAGTGACGCCTTAGACCAGTGATCTTCAACCTTTTTTAAATCCAGGGCCACTTTTTTCTCCAGCTAAAGTGTTACGGTCCACACCTTACATAAAACATGTTACACATAACCTAAGATTCCAATTTCATGTTTGTACAGTTGTACCCAATGTAATTTTGCCACACTGTTAGAATAACTAAAATCCAAAACAAATCATCATATAAATGCGAGAATTAAAGTTTAAAACTAAGTTTGTTTTATAGAAAATAAATTGTTACCCATATAAAAAAGCGTTGTTAAAAATGTTTTTGGGTTTAATTTTAATGAGACACTTGGCACTGCTTTTTCTTAACTAATTTTTTAATATTGGCATTAGTGCCAGATGTACTAATTCGAAGGGAGCTTTCTAAGTGGGCGTCAATCAGTCGGTTCCTCAATGTCGACTCCACAATATTCATCCTTGTGAAAAGCTGTTCACAGATATCGATACTGTCAAAGAGCGATGCTGTGAGCAAAGCATGAGTTCGGAGATTGGAAATTGTTTTTCTTCAAAATGACGTCTGTTGACATTGCAGTTTTTTCTTCAAATCAGCAATTTTATCTTATCTCAATATCCGATAACTGAATCCATTTTATATGAGTGCTTCGAGTCGTATTGCCGCTTTAAATAGTATTCCTTCAACACCGCTACGCTACCGTGCCATTACAAAGCAAACAAACTAGTTTATCTTTAATGTTTACCAAAAAAAATACAAGTCCGTCCACTTTTCATTGAACACCCTTGCCTCTTCCCCAATTTTTCGCTTTTTGCTTTTGCTTGCAGCCATTGTTAAAAAAACTGAATATAAAAAATAATGTACCGAACAAAGTACAAACAACACCAAACCCCAAAAGGCTGAGGCGTACTGAGAGGGGAGGGACTTAGGGTAGCTGAAAGTCGGCCAGATGTTTGACCTTGAGTTTCAGTGTTGTCACACGCTGCAAAAGTATCGCAAGGATTCCCAGTTAGAGGTTTTGGGTCTCAGCGTTGCCACATGCTGTATAAGCATCGCGAAAATTCCCAGACTAAAGTTTTAGTCCTAAAATAATGTATCTTAGAGAATTTTTAAACATAAATATGGTTGTATGTAAAATTGGTCCGCGGGCCACATAAAATTACTCAGCGGGCCGCAAGCGTCCCACGAGCCGTGGGTTGAAGACCGACCACTGCCTTAGACCATTCGACCACAAAGTTGGTCATCACAATATATATATGTAAACTAGCTTTTAAGTCTATCTATGAATGACAGATTGACGTCAATATTAGCTAACCTCGGACTAGCTTGTTATATAATCATATTTGTCACTTCATTATATTAAGTAAAAGTGGCTAAAATTCAAATTAACTAAATTAATTTTATTTTTAATAAATATTTATAAAATTTATTTATATATTATACCTTTTGCGAACACTTTAGGGTTTTTGATTGTGTCCCCTTATTTGATCCTTCATCAACTTTATCTCCTACATTCATTGAGATTCACACCCTGGGAAAGTGGCTTGGGCTGGTAAACACCAACCCTATCCTAGGTTTGACCTTTTGACTTATTAATAGTCTTTGTAACACTAGTTTAACTGGGAACTGCCTTCATCCCAAAATAAAAGGGATGTGAGGGTTTACAGGAGCATAACAGATTTTTGGTATGAAATAAACATTCTCTTGAGACGAACCCGTTAAAATTGTTGTGTAGATTAGATTTGCATTCAATTTTGTCGCTGCTGGACGGGTTACATTGCATGGTCTCTATTTAGTGCTATACACAAACACACCAACAATTAAACATTAGTTTTATTCATAAGGTTATGTCATTTATTACTCTGGAGTGTTAGCAATCTTTTAATTAGAGTATTAATCGGTTTATATGAATACATATCTAGGCTATGTAAATGTAAGCTCAAATTAAATATGGTTAAAGTTAATTGTACCACTTCCATTGATAATACAGTTGCTGAGCATAGTTCTGTATGTCAATCATTTACCAGAGAATCACTCATTAGGAGCTTGTTGGTAATGGTCTAGTGATTGAAAAAAGGTTGGGGGATGGTCTGTGCGAGTGGCCATTTGGAAAATCGACGCCATTATCTCGAAAAATAATGGTTGTTTAAAATGCACCACATATGCATGTTGAGATATCATTTTACATGTTTTTTAGGTTGTTGAACACGTTTCCAATAGTAAAAATACTGAAAAGTGGTTAATAATCATTATTTAGTATGGCAGACACAAATAACATATTTTAAATATTTATACTAAACTGATTTATATTTTTATAAAAACACTAAAGTTAAAATGAATAAGCCATATTACATCACTAGTTTAGATATATGACATGACTCCACTTATATCTGCATATCATTTTAAGTTAAAGCATACATAACAATATTAGAATACTTATTTTATGACAGTCAGTAATGATAACACTTCTGCAATGACAATAAATGCAACCTGATATTCCAGCTGAAAAACACAAACATGAATCTCTTGCACACTTTAGACATGAGCAACTAGGCACCAGCTACTGGGAGTAAAAAATGAACTTATACGTGAGGGCTGTAGACAACCATAGCCAAACTGTATGGCATCAAGTTGCGTGATATTATCATATAAATGTGTCTATATGGTAGGCCCTTAAAATGTGCATCTAATTGATGCACTAGTTGGTGGAGAGATCCTCTATGGAAATGTTTTCCATTTGTGTGACGAAACATTCGTAATTCTTCTATTGTTTTACAAAGTGATCCCATTTTAAAACTTCTACGAGATATTCTTTGCCGATTGTATCGACTGCTCCATTATTACTTCACACACAGGAACTCCGAAGTTTGTAAGACATGATTTGTGTGTACTTGCATTCCAGCATGTTTTGTACCTACTTTGCTAATGCAGTCTGACCCAGTTAGGAAGTGTAAAGCAGGAAGTACATGGCATATTGCAATTCGTTCATCCATGATATGAACTGGTACTTGGCCCGTCATAGATCCAACACCTAGACGAATCCATAATTCTTTCAATCCAAGATTCTTTAAGGTAGTCCAATGATGTAACAATAGAACCAGAACATTTGTGTCATTGAATAATATTATCATTCTATGATAACCTCTCTTTGTTGCATGTTTAATATGAGCATAATACGGCTATCTGCCTCCTCTACATGGTGAATTGTGGTTCTTTGTGGGATTGTCTTAAAATTGGTTTGTTGTATTACATGCAACGAGGTGGGTTGGGAAAAGATTTTGGACTCAGAAGACCTGCATATTTGGCCATATATTGCTGAATTCTTCTAGTAGGTACGATTTGAAACAGTCTTGAAGTTTGACTTTGTTGGGAACCAAAAACCAAAGTGTGTCTTGTTGTACAGAATGGGTGTTGTATGTTTAATAGAGTGAAAATTGATTCATCCACACGCAGCATGAAGAATTCGTTCGAAATCTTTGGTGACTTATAGAAGTAAGAATCATAATATAAAATCAATTCTTGTTGCTGTAGTTGGTATAATATTTCTTAAATATAACAGACACCTGTGGAAATCCCCAAATGTTTTCAAACCTTTCATAGAAATCTTTCTAGTGCAAGCCATGAAATTTCCCCAATATAACAAGTTGCAAGATTTGATAAGTTTTGCTGAACTGGCATCTGTTTCAGATAATACTTTTTCAATCTCTGCGGATAGTGTGCTCTTGTTTGTCTTTGTAAAGAAGCCGTTTTCATAGAAAAGGAAGAAATTTCATGAGCTAAATTTAAAAGTTCATAATAGGGTAGCCTCTCTTCTAGTTACTTAGATAGTGCGTTGAGCCATAGCTTGATATTTTCCATGTTTCTTGGTTTTAACAGTTTGTTTCTCTGTGATGATGCTATTGAAAGGTGTTAGGTAAATTCGTCCAATGAATGGGATCTGAAATATTAGCATTTTTATCAATGACAGATCTTTCTAAACGTTTTATACGCAACATTTCTTATAGTGAAGACAATAAAGTAATTTATTTTTCACACAATCTTCAACATCTGTTGCGAATAATGTTTCTCAGTTCTTTTGCCTCTGGATAAAATGAGTTTTCATTATCTGTAGTGAGATTCATCACCGTTTTAATCCAACTTCCCATATGCTTTATATAATTGATATAACTCATAGTGTGCTCGCAGTTCATAATTATCTGATAAAGCATTGTAACATTCCTTAACGTGTTACTTATGTCAAGGAATTCGTGGAATATTATCTCCTATTCTGTCACTGTTGCTTTTCTTCGAGTTATTCAATAACACCAGAAACACTCTTCTTTGATCTGTTTATTGTTTTCTCTAGGCACATATCAGCAGCGACTGCCGTGGATCTATTTGTAGATCGTTGCACTACAAAACGCCCTTCCAAAAACCTTTCGTACATCTCTGATGAAGTTTATTCTAACTTTCTTGCCTTTTCTAAATATACTTATCCCCATCGCAAATAGTTAGCTGAGAATAGTGGTAGTAGTTTTTGGACAGTATGCACATGCAATAGCCAGTTTTCTTCCCGATCACTCCGAACAAGATCTCTAAGTAGATTTATATCTTCAAAACATTATTCCAGTACATGAACTGATTCCGGTTCAGACGAACAGCGTTCTATGAATTTCTCGTAGTCAGAAAGCAATGTGGCATTGAATTTCCAAAACAACCATTAATTTTTTCAGTAGCATCAATATTGTCTTGGAAACATTTTCTCAAACCGTCAAGTGGCGCATTGACATAATTGTGGAGAGTATTCTCGTCAAAAAAAAACTAGTTTAACTGGATCCTAAACATTGCTTCACCAAGTAGGAGCATTCCCTTAAACGATAGTACATAATTTGTAACTTACCTTCCAAAACAGCCTCAGTGACATTTACACCAAATACTGACGTTTCAATAAAAATGTTTCAGTTTTTGTTAAAATTCTTTTTTTGTGGCTTTAACGTGCTCAGCACCCTAAATAACATGTAAAATGACACCTCACACGCCTATGTAGTGCATTTTCAATAAGCGTTATTTTTAGAGATAATGAAATCAAAGATGGCGTCAATTTTCCAAACCGCCACATGCACAGACCATCATCCAACTTTTTATTAATCACTGGATCATCACCAACAAGCTTCTAATGGGTGATTCTCTGGTAAATGAAAGACTAATGGACTACGACCAAAGAAACACCTTTTTCTAACTAATATGAATACAAAACAAATAAACCATAAACACAGGTCACTGTATTGTATAATCTGCCATTTCTCTTTGGATTTGAGACTGGATTTTATATTCTGGGTTCTCCTTGGTCTTTAAATGCAAATAATACGCCGACAAATTAAAATAAATAAATCACGTTTTTATTTTTTATAATTTTTATTTTTGATTAGTTTTAAAGTCTGAAAAATGTGCACACTTCTCAAGTTTTTCCTCTATAATTTCACCAAATTTAAGCTTTCTATCCATTGAGAACTATTAAAAATTCTCTAGAAAAATATACATACATATAAATAGACACCATTAGACTTTTATTAATATAGATATGTGGAACGGTACACAGTACAGACTTTCTCGCTCCTTTGCCTGAAAATGGAGGTATTTACACATAACTATTAACATAATATGTGAGAGGAAGTAATATACTTTGTTGTAGAAACATGGTAAAAAGACCATCACATTCCACCTAAGAACTTAAATTAAATAATATACACGGTTTCAGAAACATAATTGGAGGAAAAAAAGGGATATCTCTGTTCACCAAAGCGCATAACAATCAACTCCCCTTTTATAGATTCCCATTTAATATGTCTATATATACACACATTAAACTTATAATTATATTATAATATGTAATAATATGTTTGTAGCTTGTAGGCCTAATGACCTCATTGTGTTGATGGCCTCTAAAAATAATAACGTAAGGTGAATGAGGGCTGCGGCTCATTCACACGTCATCGTGTGAGCCACGAATTTTTTATGATATTGGGGTACGTTGCTCTCTCTCTCTCTCTCTCTATATATATATTATATATATATATATATATATATATACAGAAAGACAGACGGCATCTCAGAAACAACTTTTTCTATTTCACGGGATCATGTGACGTCAACATCCATCAATATCTCTAATTCGATTTTTTTCTAACGACCACAATAATTATTTGTCCCTTCAGGAGGGTCGCAGGAAAGTAAAAGATAACAATTTACTTATTTGATTAAAGTTCCCTTAATTAAAAATATCCATTCTATCTTATTAATATATTTATGTTTGAATTGTTTGTCACTTCTTTATTCAACCTATTTTTGAGGGAAAAGACTTGTTTTATTAATATTTTACTCACTTTTTTTATGTATTGTGTTAGCTAAATTATCTTATTCAAAGAAGCAAGGTGAAGAGGGTATATTTAAATAAAATGCATCAGCATTCAACTAGGGAGGATGGGAATAAACATTCTGAAAAACCACCCTGTTATCTCCCGTGAATTCTGAACCTAGACCTTACAGGACAGAATTTGTGCACCCACCCCATCTAGTTTATATTAATGATATGTCTGGTATAATTCACTCCGTATTTGTGCTGTTTGTAGAATACCTTAATAAGTTTGTTTAGTTTGTAGAATTCCTCAATATGTCAAGTAGTGTCGGAGAAACTAGAAGAACACAAATCAAATTATATAAATCCACTACAACACTTTATTCTGTACGAACATATTTTACACAGTGGAGATAGAAACAAATCGTTCTCGGTTGGATCACAAAACACAACAATATATTTCCTTTTTTTTTTTTCTCAACAGAAATGATAATAATAAACTAGCTTGAGGCAACAAGTTTTATTGTGAACACATCTTTGAACGACATGGAAATATCTCGGTATTTTCAACGTAAAGGAATTCAATTTGTTCATTTTCAGGTTTCTACCCCTATTCTCCCCCAGAAGAGGTGTTGAGATATATATATATATATATATATATATATATATATATATATATATATATATATAAGAGAGCATTATATGTCGTTGAAAGCGCTCAGAGAAAAACCAGGGTCGTAAAGGAAACAGCGCGACTTACAATCGATTGAGAGCGTTCAATTATTTCCAATCGGACGATCTTTAATGCACGCCTACCGTAAAATAGGCATGCTGGCAGCGCTGCAGGATTACGCGCCACTCGTGGGTGAGTATAGTAAATGGTTTCCTCAAATTCACCATTTTTTTTTAACTTACAAAGTATTCTAATCGTGAAAAATGAACCAAAAATGCATAAAAATGACGTAAAGAATGACCTATAAAAAAGTTTGGACAATCTGTGAATCACAAACAGATGTATGTATACATGAGCATTGCCTGTGAAGTACAGACATGTCATTAAAACCCGAATCTTTTTCATGATAATAATCAATAATAAACAACTTTAAATTGTTTTATAGGTAATGTAGATTATTCGCTACTATAGTAGTTATTCGAGTATTCCTTGGCTGGAAATATTATTTTACTCCATAATAGTTGATTAACATTCTAAATAAATACAGTTTCAAGCAATACACGTTTGTTCGAATCGGTAGAAATAGTTTAAAATTAAATTGAACATTTTTAGTTTAGATTGCTTTCAAAATCTTTTACTTTTTCATCTAAAGGGAAAGTATTGTAAAGGTGAAAATTTTCAATCTCTAGATAATGATGAAGCTTCACGTTTTATGATCCGTTTAGGTGGCCGCATGGTCTAAGGCGCTACTCTCACAATAGACCAGACTGCCGACGATTTGAGAGATTATGGTTCGATCCCAGTTTGGTGTACTGAGGGTGTTTTTACTAAATGGTGGTGGCCTGGCGGTCTAGGGGTTAGGTGTCGGACCTCTGTGCTGAAAGTCCGGGGTTCAATCCTCAGTCCCAGCACAGATTTATCTGATTGCCAAACCCTTCCGTCAACTCTGACAAGACGTGTATTAATAACAACTTGTGAATGTGTGGGATGCCAGGCCTCCACCGTGGCTCGGATCCCACTTTAAACTGTAGGTTGGGTGACCTGGTGGTCTAGGGGTAAGGTGTCAGACTTCTGTGCTGGTCCCGACACAGATTTATCTGATTGTCAAACCCTTCCTTCACCTCTAACAAGACGTGTATTAATCACAACTGGTGAATGTGAGGAATGCCAGGCCTCCACCATGGTTTGGATCCCACGTTAAACTGTAGGTCCCCCATTTCATCTCACAATCACCATACCATTATTCATTTGCGTAAGTGCGTATAACCCAAACGGGTAGTAAGACGCAGTGCTAATAATACTAAATGTTTACCCCGCTCTCTCCCCGCAAGTGCGGGTATATTTCCTCTAAATTCAACCTTCCTCATCCCTACCCCATTAGAGTAATTAGTACATCAGTGTATAACCCGAATGTGTAGTAAGATGCGGTGCTAAAAAATTACGTTGTATGTGTGTCTGAACCTAAATTTTATTTTATGATTCCATCTGTCACTAGCCACAGATTTAAACGGTTTAATGTATTTTGTTCAAACTTAGTATTTAGATTGTAAATAGCTAAGCCTCAGAGCTTTTTTTTATATATTTTGACCCTAGCCCTTAAATTAAGGGTAATTTACTGATAAGATTTTTTTTTTCTAAAATGGCTCTAACTATATTGTTTAAAATGTGGATTTGGGGTGTATCGCATCAAAAATAAAACTATAGGGTTAAGGTCGCTTAATGTTAGTTTATTGATAACGGTTTTTATCAAAATAAAATAATATTTTAAAATGACTTTAACGATTGGGCCAAAATGGGTATCTGGTAAATATTTTTTACAATATACATGTATGTATTTTTTTAAATTAAATTATATTAGCTTATTATTGACGGATATTTTTTAATATTTGAAATTATTTGATAATAGCTTCAATATGTTTGTTCAAAATGGATTTCTGGTTATATTTGATATAATATATATAATGTACGTTTGGATTTTAAAAATAAAAATCAAATATAGGTAGTTTAGTTACGATAAATTTTCGAAAATTTGAAATTTTTTCAAAATGGTTTTGAAGATTTAGTTCAAAATGAATATATGGGAATTGTTTTTAATGATAAATGAGAATAAGATTTATTTTTTTACAAATTAAAAATAATTTGAGGCTAGTTTACAAATAACTGATATTTGAAAAGTTTTAAAATTTGTTAAAAATATTTAAAAGATTTTGTTTAAAATCTATATATGAAGAGTGTTTATTGTGATTAACAAGATTATATGTGTATTTTTTGGGGGGAAACTTACTTTGGTACAGTTTACTTAAACCCTTTTTTTAAATTATTTTAATTTTGTTTTAAGATATAAAACTTTATATGAGAAAGTTTGTGAAATTGTGTCGTACCATTTTTTTAAGCATCGAAACAGTAACTAACTATAGTCATAATTTGTGAAATTTCAAAACATAAATCTTAAACAATGTGTTTTTACCATCGCGTCCTAGCATCCGTTATGTCTATTAACATACAGTAATTAATTTAGTTAAATAAAGATGAGGAAATTAGAATATTGGGGTAGATGCACTTTCATTTTCGTTGAGGAATAGTAGGCTAAAAGAAAGTTGTTACTTTAAATTATCTTTCTCAGTCTCACTTAAGCCTCTGACAAAAATGAAAGTGACAGGTATGAAAGATACTAGTAATAACATTCAAAATACAGCCAGTCTCTGTGATGGAGTGAAGGTGTCACTTGTAGAGTCAGTTGGTGTATGAACGATACTAGTAATAATATTCAATATACAGCCAGTCCCTATGATGAATGGAGTGAAGGTGTCACTTGTAGAGTCAGTTGGTGTATGAACGATACTAGTAATAACATTCAATATACAGCCAGTCCCTGTGATGAATGGAGTGAAGGTGTCACTTATAGGGTCAGTTGGTGTATGAACGATACTAGTAATAACATTAAATATACAGCCAGTCTCTGTGATGAATGGAGTGAAGGTGTCACTTGTAGTTAGTTGGTGTATGAACGATACTAGTAATAACATTCAATATACAGCCAGTCTCTGTGATGGAGTGAAGGTGTCACTTATAGGGTCAGTTGGTGTATGAACAATACTAGTAATAATATTCAATATACAGCCAGTCCCTGTGATGAATGGAGTGAAGGTGTCACTTGTAGTCAGTTGGTGTATGAACGATACTAGTAATAATATTCAATAAACAGCCAGTCTCTGTGATGGAGTGAAGGTGTCACTTATAGGGTCAGTTGGTGTATGAACAATACTAGTAATAACATTCAATATACAGCCAGTCCTTGTGATGAATGGAGTGAAGGTGTCACTTGTAGGGTCAGTTGGTGTATGGACAATACTAGTAATAACATTCAATATACAGCCAGTCCCTGTGATGAATGGAGTGAAGGTGTCACTTGTAGGGTCAGTTGGTGTATGAACGATACTAGTAATAATATTCAATATACAGCCAGTCTCTGTGATGGAGTGAAGGTGTCACTTATAGGGTCAGTTGGTGTATGAACAATACTAGTAATAATATTCAATATACAGCCAGTCCCTGTGATGAATGGAGTGAAGGTGTCACTTGTAGGGTCAGTTGGTGTATGAACGATCCTAGTAATAACATTCAATATACAGCCAGTCCCTGTGATGAATGGAGTGAAGGTGTCACTTGTAGGGTCAGTTGGTGTATGAAAGATACTAGTAATAACATTCAATACACAGCCAGTCCTTGTGATGAATGGAGTGAAGGTGTCACTTGTAGGGTCAGTTGGTGTATGAACAATACTAGTAATAACATTCAATATACAGCCAGTCCTTGTGATGAATGGAGTGAAGGTATCACATGTTGGTGATATTAGTAGACTGATGTTCAATAGTACCTTCTGGCTCAGTGAGGAACGCAAGGGGAAACTACCTCACTCCTAATTTCCCTAGTACGCCTCTTCAGTTCTGCCCAGACTCAACAGCTGATGGTGGAACTGTTGACCAACCTCCGTTTTGAGTACTATATATTTATTCATTTAGGAAAAGTCCAATTTCAATCGACCCCCCCATTATTCGAACCCTGATCTCCCCGTCATCAGTGGTCCATTCTAACATGAAAGGTTTCACGTATGACCATTCGACAACCAAGCTAATAAATAAAAACCTTAAATTTCCTCGTGAAAACCAAATGTTTGTATAGTAAATTTCAAAACCGATTTGGAAATAATCAAAATATACCTTTAAGCTTTTGTTTTACGGAACACCCTCGAAGAAAAGAATCATAAACACATGTGTAGCTTAGTAAATGTTTTAATAAATCAAATAATTTTATTTTAAATAGATCCATTCTCACTTTCGTTTAACAGCAGTGCGTGGAGCCATATTTAGATTAACGGGCCTTTAGAAAAAGTTTTCAGTCTCCCCTACCCCCAGGTCGGCAGTGTTTTTGTTGTAGCTCAGCCACCTTCCTAATGGCGCTCAGAAGAATGGGATAGAAATAAAGAAAACGAGAGAATGGAGAGAAACAATTGAAGTCAGAAACAGTGTGTTGGTTGGGTTTTTTTCCTCTCGGATCGTGTGTCTGAGAATTTTAACAGATGGAAACCATCAAATTCTCCTTTTCTCTTCAACACGCATGGCCCCCCGAGAAGCATCCTCTTGGTCAGTTGCAAAACCGGTTATGTGCACAATATAGTTGTATATCTGGAGCACCTTTTAGAAAACACAAGCACATGTTTTGCATTTAACATTTAAAATATTTTAATATATTATTACTGTTAATTTATTTATATTGATAATATCATTTCAAAAGTAACAACTTCAGATCACATGTCTTGACGTATAAATACGGAAATAGTAAATCTAGTAGCTCTTCTAAGTGTCAGATATGTCCATTAGTAAGAAAATGTGGGTACAGGTTGATACTAATATTTATAAAACCAGCCAGTATGGGCAATTAGCAACTGAAACTCCTGATTTATATAGAACTACAAACAACTTGCGTTTTGATTGAAATTCTTTTATTCAAGTCGGTGGATAGCCTAAACACCCCCAGTTGTCCAATATGGTTTTCCAGTGGACGGCAAGGTCGGGGTTGTATTCCAGGACAAGTGAACTCAAGAGGATCTTTTCCTAAATGGTTTCCCTGTATTCTTCCGGGCAAGTGCTGTTAATTCTCCTATAAATTCTACCTTCCTTGTATCTTAATTAAACTGTGTAGTTCGTGGACAGGTATTAAGACAAGCTGAAAAGGTTATAAATAAGAGTGAATAGTGCCCTTGACTGGGTATGAGCCTGTACCTATCTGACAGAGGAGGAGGGGCCATTTACTCCCACCTTGTCTTGCAATGCTCGTATCCTCCCTCCCCTCCCTCTTTCTCCAGTTGTCAAGACAGTCTTATATCCAGGACTCACCGTGTGATATGTGACTTCGTGTGTGAGTCTGCAGGTCTCACAATTTCTATCGAAACTTGCACAATTCTGTGGACATTGCAACTGCTCGCTACACCGTCATCATAATTGGACTAACTCTCTAATGGGATGTTTATTCTCTCATTTAGAGAAAGTATTGTGATCGGGAACATTTCTGATATCGAGATTATGTTTGATCTTGACGTTTCGTGTGCTCCCAAAATCAAGATGATGTATCTCATGATTCTGTATGTCTGTATGTCTGTACTCTTATCTGTATGTATGTTCCCTTGCCTGTCTGTCTGTCCACTTGTCTGTATGTGTGTACCTGGGGCATCAGCAGAAACTATTTAATGGAATGTGTAAACATTTGATATTTATATTTACTTCTGGAAGTTTTTTATACTTTGATTCAATCACTCAAAGTAAGAGTAGTTTTCTGATAACTTATTTTTGAAAATTAAAAATATTTCGAAAATGAATATAACAATTTTCTCTAAGATGTGTATCTGAGGAATGCTCGACATGACAAATAACACTGTATATGTTATTTTAGGGGGAGGGGGATGTGTGAGAGGGAGAACACGTTCAAGGGTAGTTTACAAATTACCAAATTTTTTTTAATTTGAGATTTTTTTAGAAAAAAATATTTGTTCAAAATTATTTTCTGTGGAGATGATAAATAAGAATGTAAAAAGATAATTTAATGATAGTTTGCAGACAATTGATTTGTGAAAATGTGTAATATTTAAAAATTGATATATTGATTTTACTCCAGACTTATATAGGAAGAAGGGTTCATACAGTTATTAATATACTGTTTGTTTATCCAAGAGAGAATCTATTAAGAAATAGTTGACTTATATATCATTTTTGAAAATAATTTTTCGGGACTCACACAAACTACAAACTTTATGAAAATATAAGTGCGATGGTGTCCTAATACTTATTTACTCTTTTATGCAAAAAAATTATAGTTAAATATTTCAAATTCACAAATATTCTAGGATTTATTTTGAGTTTTTTGTTAGGTTCCTTGAGTTTTCATGTGGTTTTTTCGGACACAAAAAATTGGTTGCTTTTTTCCGTTTTTTAGGAGCGTGATTTCCCTGAAAAGCTTTCTCACGCCCTACATCCCACGCAAATGTGGGTACATATCCTCAAAGTCTATCTTCCCTTAGTGTAAATATGTGGATATCAGGGGGTAGGAAGGATAGACTGACAGTTTCAGAGAGTACACAGCACATCCTATCCCTGGTGTTATTTTAAATCACGGTCTCCAACAGGCAGAATCTATCCTCACGATTGAAAGCAATTTAATATTCCTTGTGGTTGCCGCAACAAATCACCAGGCACAGATACACGAGCACTCATTAAGCCTCGACTATTAATTGCTAGTCGGGTAATCTATACAACAGGGTCAGATACACACTCTCACTGTAAACCAATCAAGTCGTCATTGTAATTAGGCAGAGGGGTATGGGGGACAAAGGGAGATATGGAGATACTCGGCGATTAAAAAACAATTAAATACATAAAAAAATAAACACCGTTGTAAAAGTGAATTCGATCCAATCTCTGGGTCATTAATACACGCACTAACAATGGCAAGTAATTATCTACTGAGTGATTGATAAACATTGAACCACATGGCCGAGCGCGGAAACAATGTTTAGAGGTGAATACATAGTGTTTAGGGAGAAACATCATGTTTAGGGGCAAACATAATATTTAGAGGGGAAGACATCATTTTTAGAGGTGAAGACATAATGTTTAGAGGGAAAGACATAATATTTAGAGGGAAAGACATAATGTTTAGAGGTGAAGACATAATGTTTAGAGGGAAAGACATAATATTTAGAGGGAAAGACATAATGTTTAGAGGAAAGACATAATATTTAGAGGGGAAGACATAATATTTAGAGGGGAAGACATAATGTTTAGAGGGAAAGACATAATTTTTAGGGGGCAAACATAATGTGTAGGGGGGAAGACATAATGTTTCGTGAGCAAACATAATGTTTAGAGGGAAATACATAATGTTTAGAGGGAAAGACATAATTTTTAGGGGGCAAACATAATGTGTAAGGGGTAAGACATAATGTTTCGGGAGAAAACATAATGTTTAGAGGGAAAGACATAATTGTTATGGGGAATACATATTGTTTCGGGAGCAAACATAATTTTTAGAGGAAAATACATAGTATTTACGGGGGGAAACATAATATTTAGGGAGCATACATAATGTTTAGGGAGCATACATAATGCTTAGGGAGAAACATAATGTGTTTAGTGGGGCAAACATAATATTTAGAGGCCAAACATAATGTTTAGGGGACAGACACAAAGTTTAGGGTGGGAAACATAATGCATAGCGGGCAAAAATGATGTTTTGCTGGGGATTCATAATGTTTAGGGGTAATCATAATGTTGAGGGAGCCAACCCAATCTTTATTTCTAAGTCTCCATCCATGCTAATGCGGATTCAATGGTTGATGTTATATAAATTCTTCCCTACTCATTACTACCCCATTATTGTAAATATATGCAGATAGGCCGGCTAGGTAGTAATTTATAACATCCTACTGTTAGATCAAGAGATGAACGTGTATATATATTAACACGATTTCAAGCCAAACACCGTAGCGCAAATATTTGGGACGCATTGTTAAAAATATAAAAAAAAATCCTTCTGCTAATGATAATTAACTCAACAATACATAAACAAAAATCAGGTTAGAGTCCCCCGACCTTTGAAAGTGCGTGTTGAGCGGGAAACTAAATGTCTTGTTGCGTTGACAGCACTGCTAGAGCATTTGTACCGCAGTGTCCTAACTTGTGTGCTAGGATACAGCATTACTTATTCAGGGGGACTACGCCCCCGGGCAGGCCTGTCAACAAGACAGGGCCAAGGGACGATTAGCACTGCTTGGAGACGAGACCGGCTGTACCTGTGTACTTTACAAACAAGGGCTGTATCAGTGTTCGGAGACAAGACCAGCTGTATCTGTGTACTTTACAAACAAGGGCTGTATCAGTGTCCGGAGACAAGACCAGCTGTATCAGTGTCTGGAGACAAGACCGGCTGTATCTGTGTACTTTACAAACAAGTGCTGTATCAGTGTCCGGAGACAATACCGGCTGTATCAGTGTACTTTACAAACAAGTACTGTATCAGTGTCCGGAGACAAGACCGGCTGTATCAGTGTCTGGAGACAAGATTGGCTGTATCTGTGTACTTTACAAACAAGTGCTGTATCAGTGTCCGGAGACAAGACCGGCTGTATCTGTGTACTTTACAAACAAGTACTGTATCAGTGTCCGGAGACAAGACCGGCTGTATCAGTGTCTGGAGACAAGATTGGCTGTATCTGTGTACTTTACAAACAAGGGCTGTATCAGTGTTCGGAGACAAGACCAGCTGTATCTGTGTACTTTACAAACAAGTACTGTATCAGTGTTCGGAGACAAGACCAGCTGTATCTGTGTACTTTACAAACAAGTACTGTATCAGTGTTCGGAGACAAGACCAGCTGTATCTGTGTACTTTACAAACAAGTACTGTATCAGTGTCCGGAGACAATACCGGCTGTATCTGTGTACTTTACAAACAAGGGCTGTATCAGTGTTCGGAGACAAGACCGGCTGTATCTGTGTACTTTACAAACAAGGGCTGTATCAGTGTCCGGAGACAGGACCGGCTGTATCTGTGTACTTTACAAACAAGTACTGTATCAGTGTCCGGAGACAAGACCGGCTGTATCTGTGTACTTTACAAACAAGGGCTGTATCAGTGTCCAGAGACAAGACCGGCTGTATCTGTGTACTTTACAAACAAGTACTGTATCAGTGTCCGGAGACAAGATTGGCTGTATCTGTGTACTTTACAAACAAGTACTGTATCAGTGTCTGGAGACAAGACCAGCTGTATCTGTGTACTTTACAAACAAGGGCTGTATCAGTGTCCGGAGACAAGACCAGCTGTATCTGTGTACTTTACAAACAAGGGCTGTATCAGTGTCCAGAGACAAGACCGGCTGTATCTGTGTACTTTACAAACAAGGGCTGTATCAGTGTTCGGAGACAAGACCGGCTGTATCTGTGTACTTTACAAACAAGTACTGTATCAGTGTCCGGAGACAATACCGGCTGTATCTGTGTACTTTACAAACAAGGGCTGTATCAGTGTCCGGAGACAAGACCGGCTGTATCTGTGTACTTTACAAACAAGGGCTGTATCAGTGTCCAGAGACAAGACCGGCTGTATCTGTGTACTTTACAAACAAGGGCTGTATCAGTGTCCAGAGACAAGACCGGCTGTATCTGTGTACTTTACAAACAAGTACTGTATCAGTGTCTGGAGACAAGATTGGCTGTATCTGTGTACTTTACAAACAAGTACTGTATCAGTGTCCGGAGACAATACCGGCTGTATCTGTGTACTTTACAAACAAGTACTGTATCAGTGTCCGGAGACAAGATTGGCTGTATCTGTGTACTTTACAAACAAGGACTGTATCAGTGTCCGGAGACAAGATTGGCTGTATCTGTGTACTTTACAAACAAGGGCTGTATCAGTGTCCGGAGACAAGACCAGCTGTATCTGTGTTCGGAGACAAGACCGGCTGTATCTGTGTACTTTACAAACAAGTACTGTATCAGTGTCCGGAGACAAGACCGGCTGTATCTGTGTACTTTAGAAACAAGGGCTGTATCAGTGTCCGGAGACAATACCGGCTGTATCTGTGTACTTTACAAACAAGTACTGTATCAGTGTCCGGAGACAAGATTGGCTGTATCTGTGTACTTTACAAACAAGTACTGTATCAGTGTCCGGAGACAAGATTGGCTGTATCTGTGTACTTTACAAACAAGGGCTGTATCAGTGTCCGGAGACAAGATTGGCTGTATCTGTGTACTTTACAAACAAGTACTGTATCAGTGTCGGAGAAGAGATTGGCTGTATCTGTGTACTTTACAAACAAGGGCTGTATCAGTGTCCGGAGACAAGATTGGCTGTATCTGTGTACTTTACAAACAAGTACTGTATCAGTATCCGGAGACAAGACCAGCTGTATCAGTGTTCGGAGACAAGACCGGCTGTATCTGTGTACTTTACAAACAAGTATTGTATCAGTATCCGGAGACAAGACCAGCTGTATCTGTGTACTTTACAAACAAGGGCTGTATCAGTGTCCGGAGAAAAGATTGGCTGTATCTGTGTACTTTACAAACAAGTACTGTATCAGTATCCGGAGAGAAGACCAGCTGTATCTGTGTACTTTACAAACAAGTACTGTATCAGTATCCGGAGACAAGACCAGCTGTATCTGTGTACTTTACAAACAAGTACTGTATCAGTGTCTGGAGACAAGACCGGCTGTATCTGTGTACTTTACAAACAAGGCTGTATCAGTGTCCGGAGACAAGACCGGCTGTATCTGTGTACTTTACAAACAAGTACTGTATCAGTGTCCGGAGACAAGACCGGCTGTATCTGTGTACTTTACAAACAAGTACTGTATCAGTGTCCGGAGACAATGACCGGCTGTATCTGTGTACTTTACAAACAAGTACTGTATCAGTGTCCGGAGACAAGACCAGCTGTATCTGTGTTCGGGGAGACAAGACCAGCTGTATCTGTGTACTTTACAAACAAGTACTTATCAGTGTCGGAGACAAGACCAGCTGTATCTGTGTACTTTACAAACAAGTACTGTATCAGTGTCCGGAGACAAGACCGCTGTATCTGTGTACTTTACAAACAAGTACTGTATCAGTGTCCGGAGACAAGACCGGCTGTATCTGTGTACTTTACAAACAAGTACTGTATCAGTGTCCGGAGACAAGACCGATGTATCTATGTACTTTACAAACAAGTACTGTATCAGTGTTCGGAGACAAGATTGGCTGTATCTGTGTACTTTACAAACAAGGGCTGTATCAGTGTTCGGAGACAAGACCGGCTGTATCTGTGTACTTTACAAACAAGTACTGTATCAGTGTCCGGAGACAAGACAAGCTGTATCTGTGTTCGGAGACAAGACCAGCTGTATCTTGTACTTTACAAACAAGTACTGTATCAGTGTCCGGAGACAAGATTGGCTGTATCTGTGTACTTTAGAAACAAGGGCTGTATCAGTGTTCGGAGACAAGACCAGCTGTATCTGTGTACTTTACAAACAAGTACTGTATCAGTGTCCGGAGACAAGATTGGCTGTATCTGTGTACTTTACAAACAAGGGCTGTATCAGTGTTCGGAGACAAGACCAGCTGTATCTGTGTACTTTACAAACAAGTACTTTATCAGTGTCCGGAGACAAGATTGGCTGTATCTGTGAACTTTACAAACAAGGGCTGTATCAGTGTTCGGAGACAAGACCAGCTGTATCTGTGTACTTTACAAACAAGGGTCTGTATCAGTGTTCGGAGACAAGACCAGCTGTTCTGTGTACTTTACAAACAAGGGCTGTATCAGTGTTCGGAGACAAGACCGCTGTATCTGTGTACTTTACAAACAAGGGCTGTATCATGTCGGAGACAATGACCAGCTGTATCTGTGTACTTTACAAACAAGGGCTGTATCAGTGTCCGGAGACAAGACCAGCTGTATCTGTGTACTTTACAAACAAGGGCTGTATCAGTGTCCGGAGACAAGACCGGCTGTATCTGTGTACTTTACAAACAAGGCTGTATTAGTGTTCGGAGACAAGACCAGCTGTATCTGTGTACTTTACAAACAAGTACTGTATCAGTGTCCGGAGACAAGACCAGCTGTATCTGTGTACTTTACAAACAAGTACTGTTTCAGTGTTCGGAGACAAGACCAGCTGTATCTGTGTACTTTACAAACAAGTACTGTATCAGTGTCCGGAGACAAGACTGGCTGTATCTGTGTACTTTACAAACAAGTACTGTATCAGTGTCCGGAGACAAGACCAGCTGTATCTGTGTACTTTACAAACAAGTACTGTATCAGTGTCGGAGACAAGATTGGCTGTATCTGTGTACTTTACAAACAATTACTGTATCAGTGTCCGGAGACAAGACCGGCTGTATCTGTGTACTTTACAAACAAGGGCTGTATCAGTGTCCGGAGACAACACCGGCTGTATCTGTGTACTTTACAAACAAGTACTGTATCAGTGTTGGCTTCCAAGAGAGTACAAGCGACTATAACTGATAGTGTTATGTCTGCTACACAACTCGCTAATAAAACCCTCACAATGTTAGCACTGCTGTAGTAGAGTTTAGACTAACTGCCCTGACTGACGACTATATGCCACACGTCAGGGCCAGTGAGTGTAAAAACAGTCTATATCAGAGCTAGATTAATAAACATTCTTGGACAAGCTTATTTACAATATATAGAATAGATAACATTTGTTTGGATGTACACCTTACAGTTACCCGCATTGGTGGGCACGTTGTCTAGGGTGTTAAAAAGTTATCGTTAGGTCGGGGTTTTTAATCATGGTTGAGTATAATTGAGGTTGGTTTCTTTTTTATACATCCTCTATCTCGTGTCACCTTCATACTCCTCTATCTCATGTCACCTTCATACATCCTCTATCTCGTGTCACCTTCATACATCCTTTATTTCATGTCACCTTCATACATTCTTTATCTCATGTCACCTTCATACATCCTTTATCTGTAGTAGATTAACTAACTCTACTGTACACTTATACACTCACGTGATTAAAATCCTCTATATCAGAGTCAATTTACATTAACTTTTACTTAACATCATCGTTTACAACATATCGATAGCATTCATACATTTATCTCGTGTACACCTTCATACATTCCTCTATCTGTGTCAGTTATACATTGTATCTCATGTTTCATACATCCTCTATCTGTGTCACCTTCATAATCTCTATCTCGTGTCACCTTCATACATCTTATTGTGTCACCTTATACATCCTCTATCTCGTGTCACCTTCATACATCCTCTATCTCGTGTCACCTTCATACATCTCTATTCATGTCACCTTCATGCATCCTCTATCTCGTGTCACCTTCATACATCCTTATTCTCATGTCACCTTCATACATCCTTTATCTCATGTCACCTTCATACATCCTTATCTCTGTCACCTTCATACATCCTTATTCTGTCACCTTCATACATCCTTATCTCTGTCACCTTCATACATCCTTATCTGGTAGAGTCTTGTTATGAAACTTGTCCTAGTTTTATGAATCAAGGGCATCTTCATTAGAGGACATAATTAAAACAAAAATAATCTTTTGTTAGTACAAATTTTCATCAAAAACCCTGAATGTACTAAAACCGGAATATATTTATTTTAATATTGGCGGACTTATTATAAACGTTCATATATTTCTCTCCCTGGCGATAACCACCAGTCCATAATTATGTATAACTGCATCACTGTGACCTTGAGATTAACCACTGGTGATAGACATTGGACAACCTAGGCTTACATCTAGGTTTGAGAACTAGTGGGTCATTTCATGAGGGGAGGGGATCGGCTGGTCATAAAAGGGGAGTGGGGTACGGTTGGTCAAGCGGAGGGGAAGGGCAGTCGATTTGGGACGAAAGCAAAGAACGATCTAATCCAAGCGGATGAGGATGGTGGATATAGATGTGTGTGGGTGGTTGCAGGGGTTGGTTAGGTCAGGGGCAGGAGAGTTCTGTGGCCACCGTCAGACCACAGTACAGGTCTTGAGGTCAAGACTGGCACAAGAGACTACTACCCCTTATTTGGGTGAGAATTATCATATTCGTTGGGATTTCTTGACACACAGATCCACACAAAGGGTTGTGGTTGGCTAGGCTCACATTTTACTTATTTAAGTTTGTAATTCTTATTTTGTACTTAACCTAACCATATTAAACTCTGCTGCTAGCCAATAAACAACAACAATTTTAAGATGAGGTCGAAGAAAAACGTGAGTTGAGGTAAGTATTTTTGGAGTTTTTCCGACAAAAATTCTTTTCGGTCAAAATAAGTAAAATATTGCTCCAGAAGCTAAGTTAATTTAATTTTCTCCACTTTGTATTATCAACAGTTCTTTAATATCTGTCGTGGGCATAGTCCGACGTTAAACAGGACTTTTTAAAGGAAAATGAAAAATCCTAGTCAAATTTAGCAATGCCCATGACTGATATTCAAGAACTGTTGATATAACCATGTGTAGAAAATTAAACTAAGCTTATAGGCCTATAATAATAGGTAGGAAAAGATCATTTAATTATACACTGAATAAAATAAATTTTATATTATTGAAAATAACTAAGTAATATTTGTACATTATAAAACCGTCATAACATATTATGTAATATTATAAGCAATAAATTATGTATGAAAATATTGGCAAGACAAAAGAAAAATACATCCTGAGAGTTACAAATTTAACATTTAAGATTTGAAAATTAAAAAGAACAATTCACAACATGATAAAAAATATCTAATATAATATATAGTATAGTAAATTCAAAGTTTTTGATGTAATAGTCAAAATAAAATGTGAGACTGTAATGTAGGCAATTTTGATAATTTTAAATGAAGTCCAGGTTGGGTGATGCTGGAAAATGTTTGATTTAACTAAAAAGGAAATTTAGGTATTTAGAGCTGAGAAAATTGGAATTAAATATTATGAATTATTGAGAATTATTGATTCTTTGGCTTGGATATTTCTCACAATAATGACGAGAGATAGATTCATCTCTTTCACTTAAATCATTTCAGTAGTCCTGAGGAAGATACCGGCGGGAATTGAAACAAATCGAAAATACTTGTGTAGCGAAAACATCCACTATCAAGGAACAAGGGATTAAAACTCATATAAGGAAACAATAATTTACTTTACTGTGTCATTTTAATAAAATTGTTTAAATCACTAACTAATTATATATATATTTTTTTTAGTAACTATTCTTACATGTTGTAGTAGTGTTCTGTATTTTTCAATGCTGGCCTGTTATATATATATATATATTGTGTGTGTGTGTGTGTGTGTGTGTGTGTGTGTGTGTGTGTGTGTGTGTTGTGTGTGTGTGTGTGTGTGTGTGTGTGTGTGTGTGTGTGTGTGTGTGTGTGTGTGTGTGTGTGTGTGTGTGTGTGTGTGTGTGTGTGTGTGTGTGTCCTGTGAATGTAGTCAGTAATATAATAAAGGAAATTAAAATTGAAAGTTATTATTATCAAAACACTAGTAACTACCCCTACAAGAAATCTTGTCAGCCTTTAGAAAAATCTCTCCCTTCTCCACCCTCTTTTGCTCCCCCTAACCCCCCCAAAAAATCAGAACAATAATAAATGAGATGGGAAAGTGATGCCAAAACCACAAACAATTCAAGAGTTTGAGGATATTTTTTTAAAGAAAACTTTTTTTTTTCTTTCGAAAGGAAGAGTTATTCAAGAACAAGACAGAATGAAAAATATATATATGTATTTTTACTTTCTTTATTCTCTCTTCTTTTCAAGATGTGTCTCATGAGTTATACGACTTTTTACTTAGGAGACCATCTCACGACATCGTTTTGGGACATTTCTGCTAGAAAATTTATGCATTTTCTATAAGTGCTTTTTATGTGCGGTAAGATATGATCTTACCAGGGCGAGTGGTAAGGAGGGAGACCTAAGAATGATGGGAGGGAAAGAGACAAAGAATATAAAAGGGGTGGGGGATATGATTGAAATGTTTCACCCACCCTCCCTTACCCCTTTTTTCAAACAATCTTCCACCTTTTTATATAAAAACAGATTATATTTTCCTATCCACAACCAAATGGTCTAAGTTTTGAACCACATAAAATGAAAAAGTAGAACAGAGGATATTTTTTTTTCATATTATTTTATTTTGCAATACCTTTTTTTTTTCTTGTGGTGTTTACAAAATTTACGATAGTTTCTGTGCGGCTCAACAAATTTCAGAAGTGTTTTGATGATCACTTTTTTTGTTCTTCTTCTTTTTATAGCCATTTCTTTTCTACTCTTTATGTCCGGTGCTCCACAAAGAGAACGTATATTAGGTCGGAAAAAACTTTCATCAGAAAATAATCGTAAAAATTTCGGTAAAGTGCCATTAAAATTTGGCAGGGGGACCCAAACCCCTCCACCTTCTCCCTCTTTGTTATTTTGGGAGTTTGGTATCAAACAGTTAACAGTCAAACGGATAATCGGGACTTGGATAATCGGGACTTGGATAATCTGGACTTGGATAGTATGGACTCGGATAGTCAGAACTTGGTTGGTCGGGACTTGGATAATCGGAGCTTGAATAATCGAGACTTGGATAGTCGGGACTTGGATAGTTGGGACCTGGATAAGCGAAAATTGGATAGTCGGAATTTGGATAGTCGGTACTTGGATAATCGGGACTACGATAATCGGTACTTGGATAATCGAGACTTGAATAGTCGGGACTTGGATGATTTAGAATTGAATTATTCGTAACTTGAGTGATCTCGACTTGGATAATCGGAACTTGGATAATATAGACTTGAATAGTCGGGACTTGTATGATATAGACTTGGATAATCGGGACTTGGATTATCTGGACTTGGATAGTTGAAATTCTACTATAATATGATATTTTTTAATGTTGTTCTAAACTATAATAGACTATTATGAGAACTTATGTAAGATGATATTGGACTATTTATTTAACATTCCTATGTTTAAAAAGAGCACCAACACAGAAACCTATCCATAATGTTCTCTGTGACAATTAGCTTCAAAGATACTTTACAGGTCCACGTTATTTTTATTTTGGTATTTAATTTTTACTATTAAAATACAGAACCACATAATGATAAGACTAACATAGCCTATAGACCTTAAACACCCAGCCCTAGATACGAACATGTCATTATTTGGGCCATGGAGCTTACTGATTTACAAATAATTAATTAGGTACCGTCATGAATAGAAGAAGGTGCCTTTAGAATCGAAGCTATTCCCAGCCATGAGTAGAGGGAGTTAAGCCGTGTCTCGCTATAGAAACCAAGCTTTACAACTACTCATACAAGGCTACACCCATTGTAACAAAATGTCGATGCGTAAAATGGTTGTGATCCCGTATATAAGTTTATAAAAATGCTAGTGAAATTTTATATTAAGCAAAATTTATACTTGACTCAGATGTGTTGTCTTTATTTTCCACAGAAAAACTTTCCCCTTCGTTTACACAATTACATTTTTAAAAAGAGAAAAAAATTGAAAAACTGTAAATAAATATGGTTGGATTATATTTTTTTCAGCCCCATGGTCTGTTGAATTATTTCAATCATTAAAAAAAAGTTTTCATATTACCGTCTGTATATTTGTTAGTTGCTCATTTATTTTGGATCTCTTATTTCAAAGTAAAGGGTGAATGTAAAAATATTATTAAAAAAAACTTTCAACTCTTCCTCAAAGCGAATGAACGTCTAATCTCCTTTCTGCTGAGAGAATTTTAATGAGGCCGCGGTGTTAGTGGATAGATGACTTATATTTTCCAGCACAGCCCTTCAATTCCTTGTGCACCTCAGCTCAAATGAAGTTTGTCTTTAAAAGAAGCAGCATCACTCGCACGCCACCCCCTACTGACTGTATGCAAGAGAAGTAACAACAGGTATGGACCAGGGCAGAACTGTCATCCTCTGCGATTGGAGTCTCAGTGTACGGGCAAACTACAATACCATTTTCATAGGAAGGGCCTTTTAGAAAATACAATAAATAGTTTTTGACAACATTGATAACATTTTATTTTATATGTATTGATACATCTATAAAAAATGACAACTGAAGATGACATAAATTGACGTATGAATATTTGAACAGACTAAATTATATAACCTTCTTAAAAATGTGTTTCTATCTGACTTAATCTTCACATATGTTCTATCTGTACCTTCCCCTCTCCCCCTCCAGTAGAACCAGCCTTTACATCTGTTCCATCTGTACCTTCCCCTCTCCCCCTCCAGTAGAACCAGCCTTTACATCTGTTCCATCTGTAACTTCCCCTCTCCCCCACCATAGAACCAGTCTTTACAATCTGTTCAATCTGTATCATTCTCTCCTTTCCCCTCAGTAGAACCCGCATTTACATCTGTTCCATCTGTAAACTTCCCCTTTATCCCTCCATAAACAGCCTTACATCTGTTCCATCTGTACCTTCCCCTCTCCCCCTCCAGTAGAACCAGCATTTACATCTGTTCCATCTGTAACTTCCCCTCTCCCCCTCCAGTAGAACCAGCCTTTACATCTGTTCCATCTGTACCTTCCCCTCTCCCCCTCCAGTAGAACCAGCCTTTACATCTGTTCCATCTGTACCTTCCCCTCTCCCCCTCCAGTAGAACCAGCATTTACATCTGTTCCATCTGTAACTTCCCCTCTCCCCCTCCAGTAGAACCAGCCTTTACATCTGTTCCATCTGTAACTTCCCCTCTCCCCCTCCAGTAGAACCAGCATTTACATCTGTTCCATCTGTAACTTCCCCTCTCCCCCTCCAGTAGAACCAGTCTTTACATCTGTTCCATCTGTATCTTCCCCTCTCCCCCTCCAGTAGAACCAGTTCGATCACCGCAGCGGGAGGGAGCTAAGCCTCCCTCACAGTTTGTTTTAAAATAGCAGAGTCCTCTAGGGAGGACTGAGGAAATACTTCCTTCTACCTTTTCTAGAGTAGAGTACAATACAAACCTCCCATCCCTCGCCCGGAACCCCCGGAGCGCTCCGGCTGCCGGAAGACAATAAGCTCACCAATCATCCCCATCAAGAAGGAGTTAGGGGTTAGTGGGATTCGGGGGAGGAGAGGAACAAGTAGTCCAGAGAAGCAGTTGGAACGAGGAACTAAGTAAATCTTCCCCCCAGGTACAGTCACTCACAACAAGTAAGAGACACTATATATTGTACAATACAGTCAATCACAACAAGTAAGAAACACTATATGCTGTACAATGAACAGGTACAGTCACTTAAAACAAGTATAAGTGTATCTGAGGGAGTAAAACACGCTCCTAGCACATCAGACCACTGACCGTGTATCGAACCGGGGTCAGCAATATATTCAGTCAGGCGCCTTGACCACTCGATCACTGGAACATGAAACACATGTTCTTCAGATGACATCAAACACGTGCTATTTTGTCATTGTTTGTTTTAGTTTGGATCCCTCACTCTGAATGAAATACTAACCTAGCATCTGGGTGTGTGCTAGTGTCTGACGTCACGACAGAGTAGGCTGGGTGTGTGCTAGAGTGTCTGACGTCATAACAGAGTAGGCTGGGTGTGTGCTAGAGTGTCTGACGTCATAACAGAGTAGGCTGGGTGTGTGCTAGAGTGTCTGACGTCATAACAGAGTAGGCTGGGTGTGTGCTAGAGTGTCTGACGTCATGACAGAGTAGGCTGGGTGTGTGCTAGAGTGTCTGACGTCACGACAGGGTAGGCTGGGTGTGTGCTAGAGTGTCTGACGTCATAACAGAGTAGGCTGGGTGTGTGCTAGAGTGTCTGACCTCACGAAAAAATATGCTGGATGTTCTAGAGTGCCTGACGTCATAACAGAGTAGGCTGGGTGTGTGCTAGAGTGTCTGACGTCATAACAGAGTAGGCTGGGTGTGTGCTAGAGTGTCTGACGTCATGACAGAGTAGGCTGGGTGTGTGCTAGAGTGTCTGACGTCATGACAGAGTAGGCTGGGTGTGTGCTAGAGTGTCTGACGTCATAACAGAGTAGGCTGGGTGTGTGCTAGAGTGTCTGACGTCATGACAGAGTAGGCTGGGTGTGTGCTAGAGTGTCTGACGTCATAACAGAGTAGGCTGGGTGTGTGCTAGAGTGTCTGACGTCATGACAGAGTAGGCTGGGTGTGTGCTAGAGTGTCTGACGTCATGACAGAGTAGTCTGGGTGTGTTCTAGAGTGTCTGATGTCATAACAGAGTAGGCTGGGTGTGTGCTAGAGTGTCTGACGTCATAACAGAGTAGGCTGGGTGTGTTCTAGAGTGTCTGACGTCATAACAGAGTAGGCTGGGTGTGTGCTATAGTGTCTGGCGTCATGAAAGAGTACGCTGGGTGTGTGCTAGAATGTCTGACGTCATGACAAAGTAGGCTGTGTTTGTGTTCAAGTATCTGATGTCACTACAGAGTACGAGAAAAAATACTAAGTCAAAATGTTATACACACATTTAAAGGTTCCAAAGAATTAATAGAACTGTCTGCTTGGCCCTTATTTTTGTAGTTTAATGACCTTCTAGTGTGGGAAAAATAAATCCGGTGAAATATCTCGGTAACCATCGACCCAAGACTAACCATTTCGCTTTTCACGCCACTGGTGAAAGAAAGTGACACTCACTTAATTTCCTGCGCTTCTTGAAGCTCCCTCCCCGACCACACAGGGATCTCTACCATCAACACATTATCTTGAGTGGACATATTGATAGTGTCTAGATGCTTGCTGCCAACGCAGAAAAACAAATCTCCCCTCGTTTTCCCGATGAATGACCACAGAGCTCGAGTTTTGATGCGCATTTCACTGTGGTTTGGACCAGGACTGTCGATCACTTGGCAATCTTCTCTGGAGTGTCGATCACTTGGCAATCTTCGCTGGAGTTTCGATCACTCAGGAATATTCGCTGGAGTATCGATCACGTGGCAATTTTTTCTGGATTGTTGCTCACTTGGCAATCTTCTCTGGAGAGTCGATCTCTTGGAAATCTTCTCTGGAGTCTCTATCTCTTGGAAATCTTTCCTGAAGTATTGATTACTGGGAAATTTCTTGACAATCTTCCCTGAAATATCGATCACTTGTCAATATACACATTTGAAGGGTTTTAATTACCTCCATGACGTAGAAAAGGTTTACAAATATAAATATAGTGAGTGTGAGTAGTGATTTTTAGAGTAAGCTAACATATCAAAATATACCAATCTACTACAGACTCCATTCCATTTTTAAATAAATGGTACGACACAATCACAAAACTTTATCATATTGTATATTATAGTTTTGAAGAAAATGTTTAAAGTAGGCTTATAGTAAAATAGTCTTAAATAAGTTTAACTCATAAAAACCAACATCTTGACCCGCCTTGGTGGCGTAGTTGGCTAACGCGCCAGTCGTGTTGAGACAGACCACCGAGGACGGGGAGATCGAGGTTCGAATCTCGGTCGGGTGAACTGGGGGTGGTTTTTCCTAAATGGTTTTCCACTCTCCCTCCACGCAAATGCGGGTTCACTTCCTCTACATTTAACCTTCCTAATTCCTAATCCATTAGTGTAATTAGTACTTAAGCGTATAACCCGAACGGGTAGTAAGACGCGGTGCTAAAATAAGTAAGTACCAACATCTTGTTAATCACAATAATCAATATATATTTTTTTAACCAAATTGTTCGAATAATTTTAACAAAATGCCAATTTTCAAAAATAAATTATTTGTCTAGTCTAAAATTATTTATTATCTGTAAAAATAAAAAGGTATTATTATTTATAAAGAAAAAACATTAATAAATTCCCATTTTGAAGTAAATCTTGAAGGTCAATTTCCAAAACATCAAAATTTTCTACAGCTTGTTGTAAGTAAACTACCCTTAAATTAATTTATTTTAGATAAAAAAAATATATGTTTATTTATTATGAAATAGTCTCCCAATACCAATTTTAAACCATATCACTAAAGCCGTTTATTAAAATATTCAAATTTTAAAAAACGTTATCAGTAAACTAACTAAAGCCATATTTTACCCCCAAACAAGTATACATCTTTATTTGTCATGTTCATGTCAAACACTCCTCAGATATACATTCTAAATAAAATCATTACAGCCATTTTCAAAATAATTCAAATTTTCAAGAATTTCTCCTCTGTAAACGACCCTTTATCGAATTTTTACCCCAAACTAAGTATAGTGTTATTTGTCATGTCAAACACTCCCAAGATAGCCATTTGGAACCAAATAGTTAGGAATATTTTTTAAATATTTCAAGTTTTTGAAAAATCAGTCATCAAAAACTACCCTTTAGAAAAAATTTGCCCAAAAACCCATTCTATAGTGCTATTTATTTGTTATGTCTAACAGACTCTAGATATGCGTTTAAAACAAAATCATTAAAGCCATTTTCTAAAAATTTTAAATTCGAACAAATTACTTATACGTAAACTACCTTTTATTGGGCTAGGGTAAAAATAAATGTTTTTGTGGTATAGCCCTTTAAAATCTAAATACCAAGTTTGAACAAAATCCATCAAACCATTTTATATCCGTGACCAGGAACAGACTGACAGACAGATAGGGACAGACAGAACTATAAAATTCACTTTTTGGGGGTTCTTGTTCACATAAGTTTAAAAATTCGTCATAATCTTGAGATCGATTTTTTTCACGATCACAAAACTTTATCTTGATATGAGAAAATAAAAAACATATTATCTATATATAGTAGCCCCATGGCTTCTTTGGTGCTGACTGACAGTTCACAGCTGACTTCTGACAGTCAACACTTAGGTATATACCTAAATTTTGACTGTCAGAAGTGACAGCTGCTAAACACATGTTTTTTGCAGATCATATGGTTCGGCGTAGGGATATATAATTTGGTCTGGTAGCTTTTCAAAGCCGTCAGCTGTCAGCTGTCAGTCAGCACCAAAGAAGCCATGGGGCTACTGTACTTATCTAATTCAACGATAACAATACGCTGTCTGTCATCTTACAATTTATTATCACCCACGTCTCAGAAATATATTACTATACATTGATTTTTGTGAGGAGCAAATTCTGAAAGATCATTTCAGAAATGAATTCCCACAAAAATCATATATATATATGAGGGCATTGTTTTTCAATTTCCTTAAAACGAATAAAAAAATTATTTTTTGTTTGCAAAGCTTTCTGCATGGATTCTTGTGTATGTGATTCGCGAAACCTTGTGAAAGCTCTTCTCCTTGTGTTTTTGACACGGCGTCATGACTTGTGATTGTGAAAAAGCTCAACTTCACTTGTATCTTATTCGCTTGATAAGACACGAGGAAGTGAACTCAACGAGCATACTTTATCTTGTTTGAACGGAATTAATGACAGATTGTAAAACAACCTTTGGGTTAAAACTCATATAACTCCACATTTTATACCAGCACCTTTTTATAAACTCTTTCAATTAGCTCTAAATCCTAAATTCCACTATACACTGGTAGCGTAATTAATCTATTTCAATAAAACAAGATCAAAATGAACCCTAAAATTATTTGCGATTACCTACCCATTCCACCAAGCCCATCCTGACACGTAGGCCCACGGGCCGAGGCTAGCGGCACAGATCTATTTTGCATGGGATTATTCATATTTATTATACAAATTAGAGCAATAAAGACATTTTATTTAAGTGCACATATTCTTAGATTTCATTGAATGTATCTGTTGTTAAAAATAATCAAAATAAAGATATTCTACTAGGTCTTAATCCAAACATTCCCTCAACTGGTAACTTAACAACATAAAGTTGAACTAGGGAGGCAGAATCTCACTTTCACATTGCATTTTAAGTTTATTACAAAATATTCTCTAATGCCACTGAATTTACATTACAATTAAAATAATCTTTAAAAAATGGCTAATTTCATAAACCCGCCATTTTAACATATTTGATATGTAAAAATATATATATAATCTGGTTAATGGTTGACTTAACAGTATAAATTAATTCATGGAGGATGAAGGCAGAAAACCTTCATTTATCAGGAAATTGTGAATATTTTTAATAGACATATAAATACATATACCGCGTATGCCCCTGCAACTATCTCTTTAGCAATGACTAAAATGACGTCGCAATTATATCTCTAGCAGTGACTAAAATGACTTCGCAATTATATCTCTAGCAGTGACTAAAATGACTTCGCAATTATATCTCTAACAGTGACTAAAATGACGTCATGAAGGTTTCTTAAATAATATGTAATGGTTTCGTCGCTAAAGGAAAGGGGTTGTGGATCGTAGGTTATAGCATGTTTGTCACGTTTATTGTATATTTGATTATTCTATGTCTAATGTATTTATCTATTTGACATCTACAGTCTAATTTTAAAAGAAGACATTTGACCTTTTTTTTTTAATTATGAAAACTAAAAAGATATTTAAAAAATAAGAACCCAGTGAGAATCATATTTTCTCTATCTTTGATACATTTCTTGTGAACTTTGATCCCCACCCCCGTTCTTAATTCCTCACTGAAACTTTTCAGCTCTTCTCTCATCACACATCTCAATCTGCTATCCAACTCTTTTCCGTTCTGCCCCCATTTTTTTTCTTCTGTTTTCCCCTAAGTTTTTCACGTTTTTTTTTTTTTTTTACGCTAAGCTAAAAGTCTAACTTTTCCTTCTCTGCATTTCCAGGGAATAAATTATATTCTTTATCTGTTTCCTCTGTCCTTTCTCTGTTAAGTGCCCGTCGCTTTCTGTTTCACAAAATAATTTATACAGATTTTACCCCCTCTTCCCCCACCAAATCCACCCCAACCCTCCTTTTTTTTTCAGTCTTACCATAATACGTTCCTTAATAGATGATGGGATTGTTTTGTTGTTTTTTCTACTTTTTGAAAAGGTTTTTAGTAGATTGTGTTTTTAATTACGTGTAGTAATATTTCGTTTCGTGGGAATTTGTTTTAATGTTTATTAGAACAATGTTTCTTTAGTTTCTGAAAAGTATGACCTTCATAAAACAACCGTTATCTTGCCTGCGTTAAATGAACGTCAACATTAATGAGGTTAACGGCTGATCAAAATGTTTTATAATTCCTCGTTAAGTTAAGTTCATAAATCAACCCGAGGGATTTACATTAAGAAATATATGGTTTGCCTTCTGGCAATATAAGCCTATTGTAGCTTAAGGTTCAAAAAAATATAGAGGGCTGACATTCCATACCAGTCTATTGAGCTGGGAATATGTTTTAATCTTTCTTCGGGTAAATTCGGGTGCATTTATTTTAAACATCACCTTCTCCATGGGATTATTTTCCTACCACTTCTCCCTACCTTTTACAGGCTATAAGTATACATATTAATTACGCTAATTTTTTAAAAGTGAATAATACAGTATTTAGATGAAATGTAACTGCATTTGCATGAAAACACAGTATGAAGCTATTTAGGAAAAAACTACACACCATACACCCATCCTGTATTCGAACCCTAACCTCTCCGTCATCAGCAAAGTATAGTAGGTGATCCTGACATTTAGACCATGTGTTCACCGATATGACTGATCCAGTGATTTTGATTCAAGCTTTATATTAGTAACTAAAAGTTATGAATTTCAAAATAGATATTTACCTTTCATCTACCCTTAAAGGTAGAAAACTTGACTTGCTTGTTTCCACTATGGTGTAGTTTATAAGATAGGGTCATAGTGTAATCAGTCAAGGTAAGACTGCTACCTTGCTTGGTTCCACTATGGTGTAGTTTATAAGATATGTTCATGGTGTAATCAGTCAAGGTAAGACTGCTACCTTGCTTGGTTCCATTGTGGTGTAGTTTATAAGATATGGTCATGGTGTAATCAGTCAAGGTAAGACTGCTACCTTGCTTGGTTCCATTGTGGTGTAGTTTATAAGATATGGTCATGGTGTAATCAGTCAAGTTAAGACTGCTACCTTGCTTGGTTCCTCTGTGGTGTAGTTTATAATATATGGTCATGGTGTAATCAGTCAAGGTAAGACTGCTACCTTGCTTGGTTCCATTGTGGTGTAGTTTATAAGATATGGTCATGTTGTAATCAGTCAAGGTAAGACTGCTACCTTACTTGGTTCCACTATGGTGTAGTTTATAAGATATGGTCATGGTGTAATCAGTCAAGGTAAGACTGCTACCTTGCTTGGTTCCATTGTGGTGTAGTTTATAAGATATGGTCATGGTGTAATCAGTCAAGGTAAGACTGCTAACTTGCTTGGTTCCACTGTGGTGTAGTTTATAAGATATGGTCATGGTGTAATCAGTCCAGTCAAGGTAAGACTGCTACCTTGCTTGGTTCCACTGTGGTGTAGTTTATAAGATATGGTCATGGTGTAATCAGTCAAGGTAAGACTGCTACCTTGCTTGGTTCCACTGTGGTGTAGTTTATAAGATATGGTCATGGTGTAATCATTCAAGGTAATACTGCTACCTTGCTTGGTTCCACTATGATACAGCCTATAAGATAGAGCCATAGTGTAATGAGTCAAGGTAATACTGCTACCTTGCTTGGTTCCACTGTGGTGTAGTTTATAAGATATGGTCATGGTGTAATCAGTCAAGGTAAGACTGCTACCTTGCTTGGTTCCACTGTGGTGTAGTTTATAAGATATGGTCATGGTGTAATCAGTCAAGGTAATACTGCTACCTTGCTTGGTTCCACTATGATACAGCCTATAAGATAGAGCCATAGTGTAATGAGTCAAGGTAATACTGCTACCTTGCTTGGTTCCACTATGGTGTAGTTTATAAGATATGGTCATGGTGTAATCAGTCAAGGTAATACTGCTACCCTGCTTGGTTCCACTATGATACAGCCTATAAGATAGAGCCATAGTGTAATGAGTCAAGGTAATACTGCTAACTTGCTTGGTTCCACTATGGTGTAGTTTATAAGATATGGTCATGGTGTAATCAGTCAAGGTAATACTGCTACCTTGCTTGGTTCCACTATGATACAGCCTATAAGATAGAGCCATAGTGTAATGAGTCAAGGTAATACTGCTACCTTGCTTGGTTCCACTATGGTGTAGTTTATAAGATATGTTCATGGTGTAATCAGTCAAGGTAAGACTGCTACCTTGCTTATTCCATTGTGGTGTAGTTTATAAGATACGGCCATAGTGTAATCAGTCAAGGTAAGACTGCTACCTTGCTTGGTTATACTATGATACAGCCTATAAGATAGAGCCATAGTGTAATCAGTCAAGGTAGGACTGCTAACTTTCAAGTTAAACGGAGTGTACATAATGGACAACTAATCTAATTATTTTTTAAGGTTTCTTAGACTTGAGTACACCTTGGCTGTGCTTCAATAATAGTGTCAATTCTATCAGAATATAATTGTCAGAGAACGGGCACTTTATCTTCTGTCCCCTTTACCATTTCTACTCCATTTTATTGCGACACTTAAAACAACTTATCTCACATTCGTAACACCGCGACCCTCCAGGTCCATGTTTATACACTGTAAAGGGTGGAAGCAATCATGAGGTAAATTACTGTGCAAATACCCTAGTTTCTATTCGCCGCCTGCTTTCCATACACTCAGTGCCTCCCCACTACTTCCTCCCCCCACCCCTATAACAAGCTAATAAACTGGAGGGGTTGATGGTGGGGGTGGGACTGCATACGTCACTCCTACGGAGTCAAACACACCACCATCAACACCATTTGATTGGTAAAGTTTATCCCGTCGCTGACACCAAATTGTTCCTTTCAATTACACTGAACGTCTTAAGCTCCTGTCGTGGTTTTAGTTATTTAAGGTGTACTTTATAAAGGCAGAGCTAAATCAACACATGACTTGCAAACTAGCTAAGCCAGAGAACAAGAGAGCGGTCGAGCTTAAGGTGAGGTGGAATGGAACGCGAATTAAGGTCCGTATCTTTGAAGGTTTTTTTAATCTAAAACTTTTTTTGGCCTAAATAAATAAAATATTGTTTCAGTAGATAAATATAGTTTATTTGTCAACATAATTATGATCTTAACAGTTCTTGTATATATTTCATGGGCATAACAGAATTTGACTGAGACGTTTAGAAAGTTTCTGCTAAAATTCAACTATGCTAATGACAGGTGTTCAAGAACTGTTGAGATTATTGTAAAGAATTGTGGCTGCATGGTCTAAGGCGTGCATTAGACTAGACTGACAATAACGGGGAGAACGAGGTTCGAATCTTGATCGGGTTAATTGAGGGTGGTTTTCCAAAATGGTTTTTCAATCTCCCTTCACTCAAATGCAGGTACACTTCCTATAAATATTACCTTCTTCATCCAAAAAACTATTAGCGTAATTAGTACATAAGCTCCGAAAAGGTAGTAAGACGCGATGCTAAAAAAATACTTATCCACTATTTAAGCAACATGTTATTTGTTTTAACTCTGTTTTTGTAATAATGACGTGGTGTGGTGTATATAAATAATAAGTATACTACCACTAAAGTATTTATATATATACACGGTATATATATATTTTATATTACTCAACTCGAAGGTTGGTCAACGGTTCCACCGTCAGATGTAGAGTCTGGTCAGAACTGAAAAGGCGTACTAGGGAAATGAGGAATGAGGTAGTTTCCTGTTGCTCTCCTCACTGAGCCAGAAGGTACTATTGTACATTAGACTGCCAAGTCACCAACTGACTCTACAAGTGACACCTTCACTCCATTCATCACAGGGACTGGCTGTATTGAATGTTATTACTAGTATCGTTCATACACCAACTGACCCCACAAGTGATACCTTCACTAATGAAAGTAGCAACTTGCTCTAACCATACTAAAAGATATAGTGTATTAGAATATTGTAGACACTTTTTTCTGACCAGAGATAGGTATATATATAATTTGTAGGAAAACTCATGTGCTTTCGGAAATTAACAATTCATAATTCTTTTAAATATGATAAGAGAGCTTCCACGATATTTCTGTTGTTATCTCAAAGTTTTTAGCACTTTTTTTAGAACCCTGTATTACTACCTGTTCGGTTTATAAGCTTATTTACTAATTTTGCTTATGGTTTTAGGGATTATGAAGCTTATATTTATAGTGATTGTACCCGCATTTACGTGGAAGGAGAGTGAAACACCATTTTGAAAAAAACCACTCTCAATACACCCGACTGATATTTGAACCTCAATCTCCTCTTCACCAACAATCTAGTCTACTGCCTGACTAGCGCTTTAGACCATGCGGGCATCGAAGCGGGTTACACATTTATTAAAGTTTTAAAGCTTTGGTAATAAAACCTCAATAAAAACACCAAATTTATAAATATAACCAAGAAACCTGGAAGGTTTCCAAATATATTTTATTGTTTTAGCTAGAACTATGAATAATTATAAGTTTTAGAAATCACAGAAAATTTTCCACTAAACATAATGATATGTCGATGTTAAAATTAAAATCTAAAGAGGTTGGCACGGCCTTAAATCTCTTTCAGGGACCGCGGCTGTCTGTCTCCAAGAGTGGAGCCGTCGTGTAGCCTTCAAGGAGGTTAGGAGTGATAAGACATTAAGTTATCCCCGGATAATAACCAGAGCTACTCGTAGTAGTAGCTCCCGTGCTAATGGCGGTTGCTATGACAACAAGCTCTGTTGTTACTGCGCGCCGCTTCAAACGTATTTACATAACAACTCGCCGGCGGTGTCGCTAACACGAGGAGGTGGGGGAGGAGTCGATTAATTAATTTAGAGAGACGGCTTTCATTTATTCACTTATGTTAGAAGCTTTATATTAATATTTTTTCCTTGCTAATTAAAAGTGTTTGTTATATATTATTTTGGAATGTTTAGCATAGGAATTTAAAATTAAAAGAAAAACTTAATATGGCAAGTTTATATTTAATTTGTAATTTTAATCTAGTATATTTTATTTGTTTTGTTTTTTAAAGAATATTAATTAAATACAATACAAGGATAGTATATTATTTCCACTCTCCACGTCTTACTAGCCTAATAAGGGAATTATAATTTAGATAAAGTGTACCCGCATTCGCGTGGAAGGATTTTGGATAATAATATTGAAACAAAAAGTATCCCCTCATTTGACTCATTTTGAAATCTAACCGCGATATTTACGTCACCAGCAAACCAAGTCAGGTGAGGTTGACACCTTATCCCGCGTGGCCACTCATGCAGGGTTCATGAGTATCTAAAGTGAACTCTTTAAACACGGTTAGCAGAGGGGGGGATTTCAGAACACGACTTACACACTGTTTGTAGCTGTCACAGAGACACTTTGACTGACACAGGTCCATGGAAGCTCACTTGGGACTTGTGTTCATACGTCAAGCCATGTAATTCTGCAGCTATCACTTTTGATAGATATTATCAATACATATAAAATAACAATAATAATATAGTAAAATGTTATCAATGTTGATAGCAACAACACATGTTTATATTTTACAAAAGGTCCTTTCTATGAAGATAAGGTTGTATAAGGAGAACCAATACAAGATATAGAGACCATGAGAGGTTGCATATTGCATTATTACTGGTTACGCGGTTACAGGAGGTCAGTTCACCTTACAGACACACTCCACGTGATGAGAATCTCTGTGTGAAGAAGGATGGTCCACCTCTAGAGGTGCAGTAATGAGCTACCCTGCACTAGTTTCTCTACACCTTGACAAGTCCCTCACAGAGAGGTGGGCAATGCTCGCTCAGCCTTGTCAACATAGGAGGGGGACGAAAGTGAATTCTACCGATTTCTCCGGTGCTGTTCCTTTGAAGCCGCCGGCTGAGGGAGCAAACAGCAAGATACGCAGGCGACATTTCAATTAACTGTTCCGTGCGACCGTGTAGAGTGGTTCGGTGTCCACCACCCCCGCGCCCCTTAACGCGAATCCAATCCTTCCCTTCTGACCAGTCGAGCTTGTTTATCGGTGTGTCCTGTTTTTTTGAAGGCTTCGTTCCACAAGCTCCATTAGAGGTTCTAAGCGTCATGGACCACCTTTATATAAAACAAAGGAACACTCGAACTCAAACTATTTGTCGAATAGTGTGAAAAATCGCTTTTTGAACCCACCGAGAATCGACACAGGGCCATCGTATGAATAACAAAACTCTTGAAAAAGTCCCATAACTTGAAGCTGTTGTAAAATAATTTGACTCATGGCTTGCATAAAGTTGATACAAGGTTCACACTATACAAGAACCAGAAGTTTCACACTATACAAAAAAGAGAAGGTCCACACTTGTTCACACTTTTCAAGAACCAGAAGGTCCACACTTGTTCACACTTTACCAGAACCAAAAGGTTCACACTTTACAAGAACCAGAAGGTCCACACTTGTTCACACTTTATAATAACCAGAAGGTCCACACTTGTTAACACTTTACCAGTGTAACATTGTGTTACATTAGAACTCGCCCCCATTCTAAACTTCACACACAACTCGCCGCTGATTCATACTACCCGCTCCAGATAATATTCAATAATATTCTAAACCCTACAATAGTACACTTCACTATTGTAGTTCCTGTAATTTGACATAACGTAATAGACATTTCTAATCATTATCAATTAAATAGAATGGTAGAATACTCTGTTTCTGTACTCATCAAATCTATCTTGTGGTTAGAGCAACGACTAGCAACACCGGGTAAAAGCAGAGATGTGACCACGCCAGCCACGAGCCCCCTTCAATTGAAGTCCACTCCGACTAAATCAAATAGACACTGAAGAAGACCCGTGCCAAACTATCCACGATCAACAGAATACTATCCATCTGCCCTCTGGTGGAAGATTCCAGACTACAGAAATAGCATCCGATTGAAGAATCACTGCTCTAGATGATGAATGGGACAACAACATCAACAAGCTACGTGATGTTACATTCCTTCTAGAAGGAAGGCCACCGACAGAATTGTTGTTTCCCCCCACCTTGCAACCCGGCTATGAAAAACCCTATTTAAAGTGCTGAAATCGTATTATTAAAAGGACTATTCAACCGACACTGGACGGAGGAACATAGTCCTAGGACCAAGACTATGTCAGAATCGTCCCTGATAGACTACGAACGTAAACTATGGCGACGTATATTTTTGAACTCTATAATAAAAACTTTAACCTTTTGTATAAGCCGTGTTAGGCGTTGTAATTTTTTCTCATTTATTTTCTTTGCCAAATATTAAACTATAATATGTCTGTCGCCACTTGGGCGCTAAAGTCAGCTGTTTATTTTGATCTTTATATAATGATAACTTTTGATAATTTTTGTGTTGGACACGTTTATTAATGTTTCATTCTGAAGTAATGTTGCTAATAATAATGTTTTTATTTCTTTTGTTATGATGAATCCATATAAAATTTTACTTTGTAACGTAAATTGTATGTTAGATAAAAAATTTATTAGTGATTAATTTTATAGTTGAACATTGTTTAAATGTTTTCGCTAGACTTTGTTTATAGTGATTTATTTACTTTGATGGTGACCTGGTGGTCTAGGGGTAAGGTGTCAAACTTCTGTGCTACGGGTCCGGGGTTCAATCCTCGGTCCCGGCACAGATTTATCTGATTCCCAAACCCTTCCTTCACCTCTGACAAGACGTGTATTAATCACAACTTGTGAATGTGAGGAATGCCAGGCCTCCACCGTGGTTTGGATTCCACGTTAAACTGTAGGTCCTCCATTTCATCTCACAATCACCCTAACATTACATATTAGCGTAAGTGCTTATAACCCGAACGGGTAGTAAGACGCGGTGCTAATAATAATAATATTTACTTTGAGTTCACAAGTAAATGAAAGTTTCTAAACTGATAGTATAGGTCAGATAGTCCCGCGGGAGTTTGACTAAAGTCTGTTAGCCAGACTCTCGCCTATTTTAAAAATGTCTAATGAAGTCTGCTTTAGTTGATGCAACACAGACTCCTTTGAAACAATATCATAAGGCCCATAAGGCCCTTATATAAACCTTACAAATTTGTTAATTGATTTATTAATTTATTAATGTATTCGTTTCAACATTGTGGGTTGTTTGTCTCTAAAAGACTAGCCCATCTGATTGTTTGATATGTCAAGTATGAGGGAAGTTCTCTCTAATGAACTGCGCTAAATAACTGTTTATTTCTAATATGATTTTCCACCGAACTCAGTACGATTATTGAGGCCATGTAATTGAACTCTACTTTGTTTTTGCTTTGAATAAACCGTGTATAGTAATGTTATTTAAATCTTTAAATCTTGCATTTCATGTCCTTTGTATAATATATGTAGCTTACTAACCTCCCTCTACCTTTAAGTTATCTGTGGTCGTAAGGAAAAGTTGGAGAGAGGGGTGTAACACCAGAACCAAAAGGTCCACACTTGTTCACACTTTACAAGAACCAGGAGGTCCACACTTGTTCACACTTTACAAGAACCAGGAGGTCCACACTTGTTCACACTTTGCCAGAACCAAAAGGTCCACACTTGTTCACACCACCCAAGTATCATCCGATCCTGTTACGAAAGAGAACACAAAGACCTAAGTAAGATCTCAAGCTCTGGCTCTATCTACAACCACTGGGGGCTCCAAAGTGCCAACAACCCAGTCTTGTTAGGCACTTGACAGAACTGAAATATAATAGAGCGGAAAGGCTCACTTACTACCCCCTCCCTCGTTGTAAAACGCAATTTCTCAACATTAGTCTGGACAGGTCGGACGGACATTGCAACTAATGAAATAAAAAGCGCATGGGGTCCAGTGGAGGAGTAATGTATGATCCCCTCGTGGTGTGTCGGGGCTATTATATCCGTGTGTATAGTGAGCAAGTGGGCAGTAGGGTGACGTGGCGTTGAGTGTTGCCAGGGTGAGCAGAGCTTGTTTAAACTTTGCCCGTGAATTGTTCTTACACTCATTGGCAAGGTATCAACGAATGGCATTTGGGGATTGAACTCAAGATTTTGATGAATATCGACGTTTCATGTCTTCCCGAATCAAAAAAAGTAGTTTTTGAATTTACGTCTGTCTGTTTGTCTGTCTGTCTGTCTATCTGTCTGTCTGTACCTCGGACTAGAGCCTAAACTATTTAACCGATCGGGCTAAAACTTGGTATCTAGGGTTTTAATAGGTTTGCCCCGAGGGGTTTTTGGAATTGGATATCCAACCCTAAAACTAAGGGTAGTTTACTGAAGGGTAAAAAGAGAAAAAATCGATTTTCTCAAAATCGGCTCTAACAATTTTTATTAGATTTCATTTCAAAACATTTATAAATATTTCAAACAAATTGGCTACCCTCAATATTTCGGCAAAATTACTTTAAGGGTTCCGGTCTGATACGTAAATTCTCCTTTTTTTAAATCATATCTCCGTAACTCTTTGAGATATGAAACTACTTTCAATGAAAATATGTAGATCTATTTATAATACAAATCTTTTATTTGAAACATATTTTTATAAAACCAATATTTTTCAAGTTATACGCATATATATATATTTATATTAAAAGTTTATATATATATATATATATGTATTAACTTTTCGGACACTAAAGGTAAATTATTGCGACCGTGAAAAAAATCTAACCCAAAATGTTGATGGATGTCGACGGCTCATGACCCCCCGAAACCTAAACAGTTGTTTTTGCAACGCCGTCTGTCTGTGTGTCTGTCATCTAACCCTAAAATTAAGAGCAGTTTACTAAAGAGTGAAAAGAGAAAATTCCATTTTCTCAAAATAAACTATGACGATTTTGTTAAAATTCGTATCTAAGCGTTGATTAAGATTATAAACAAAATATTTTTGTTTTATTTTCCCATGATAAATTACTTTTATGGTACCTTACAGAAGCATAAATTTATATATATCCGCAATTATTTGAGATACTAAATAATTTTAGTTGTAAAATTTTAGTACTATTAAAAATAAAAACCTTTATTTGAAATATATTTTTATAAAACCAATAGTTTCTGAGATAGTGGCAAATATATTAATACAATTTTGTGAGCTTTAGTTGTGAATATATACTACTTAAGTTTTAATACAATAATTCTCTAATGCCATAGAGTAAGTAAATAAGTCTTTCAAGAAGTTGATGTTTTTCCTTTAACCTCTTAGGGGAAATATTTGTATAGCACAGGGGCGAATCCAGGATTTCCGTGAGGGGTGGAGGGACGCGGGTGCTACAATTAGGTCGGGGAGGGAGGAAGGCACCTCAAGAAATTTTGACATAAAAATACTTCAAAATTTGAGAGTAAATCTTTAAGTAATTTTTCAGTATAACTCTAAACTTGAGAATAGTTCTCTAATGAAGGGTGTAGCTCGAAATTTGCGATTAGTCTTGAAATTTATTAAAAGCAAATAATAAGAACATCAACAAATAGGCCTAGTAATTATTAAGAGGGAAATAAGTTTAAACATTATAACAATTATTATATAAACAGTTTTTTTAGCTATTCAATCAATTAGACAAAATAGATGGAATTATTCAGATCTCGAACAATCGAACTTTAACTCTACTCTATAGTATAGCTAGTTTTTCTCATTCTAAATCGAAATTTTACCACTAATCAATACTAACACGTTATGTGTGTGGTACTCATTAAAGATTTTGTTTAAAGCATGTTATTTAAAAATAAATTATTTTAAAGATCTTTATTTATTATTAATCATTGAAATAGTAATAATAAAAATGATTAAATAAATTTAAACCTAAACAATGTTTGTGCAACAAGGCGAAAGGCGCGCAACTTAAATTTGGGTAGTTTCGTTAATGCCTATTTTAATCATTTTAATACTTAATGTTATTGTCTTAAGTATTTATAATAATTAACGTATATTAATCATTTAATAATATTACCAATAATAGTTTTAAAAAATTAAATCTGGTTAGTGAGATAGTATTATGTGACAATAAAACTAGTAGTGACTTTAACATTGATTTAATTTCTTTAAGGGGTGCGCGCCCCCCCACTTCTCCTCAAGGATCCGCTCTTAGTACATCAATGATCTATCTCTCTTATTTTAGACTCAATAGTCAATAATTACCTATTTTATTGGTCAAAATTTATAAAAGAGAAATTTAATAGCAATGCGGTACCATAAGATGTGCATCTCCTAATAAAATTCCGAAAATTGTAACCGGAAGTCAAAATTTTAATATAAAGTGTTGACCCTTGGAGCCCCAATATCAATATTTTTTATTGGTCCAAATATACTAATAAAGAGTTTAATTCTTTAAAAATAAAAATTTTAAAATTTAAAACTGTGAGTCAAAAAATGTTTTATGTATGTAGTGATGTAGTATATAATGACCTGACAGCTGACCTTGCGGCAAGACTACAAAGACTCCAAAACACATGTGTTAGATTTATATTCGACCTCCGGTCACATGATCATATTTCCCCATACTATAAGAGACTAACTTGGCTACGACTTAAAGAAAGACGAACTCTACACTCGATGACCATCATAAAAATACTATTGACTTCCAACTCCCCACAATACCTTTCTTCACGTATACGCTCACTCAACTCTAATAATTATTTCAACACTCGATCACAAGAAAACTCTACTTTATTAATTCCCTTTCATAATTCCAATCATAACTCAAATTCTTTCACTGTTTCAGCTTCTCGTTCATGGAATACCCTAGCCAACGATGTAAAGAAATTAGAATTGAATGGTTTCAAGCGAAAAGTCGCAAATAAGCTGCGTGTGGAAGCTCATTCGTGAGATTGAGGAATGTGAGACGTAATCACACCTTGTTTGTGTGTGTGCGCGTGCGCGTGCGTTTTCATATTACATAATCCTTGTGTATCTTAGCTCTAGTTTTTATACCTTTTTTGTGTGTTTTTATATAATATGTCATTTTGTTAAATTTCATTTCAATTGTATTGGTTAAGTGTAAGAAAAGGCGGTAGCCTTAACTTCGCCATTAAAGTCGATTATTATTATTATTATTATTATTATTATTATTATTATTATTATTATTATTATTATTATTATAGCACAATTATTTCTCTGGTTAGTTAGTGTATATTATATTACGAATTTTGAGTAAATATCTCCATTTTTAAATAAGAGAGCGAGAAAGTCCGTGTGGAGTTCCGTACTATTTATTTCATTTATTTGAGGTATTTAACGTGCACTTTCTGAACCGACTGATTATATAAACACACGACTTACATGACAACTTAAATCTAGAACAGACTCAACAGCCAGCCCCGGCCGTTAATTCATCACTTTGAAAGGTGAAACCCACATTTCACCAATGTATAAATAAATTCGGCCATTCTAGGGATCGAACTTGGGCCCCTTAGATCAATATACATACAAACTATCGAACGAGTAAAGGTGTTGTTAACATTCTACAATATTATTATTGGTTACATTTTCTAACTGGCATTGTCCATTCATCATAAAATTAAGGATTAGGTAGAGTAGAGCCTATGTGTGATTTGGTCAAATGGGGACAGAGTGAGTGAGAGCATGCCATAGGGGGTCTAAAGCTTGCCGCACACCTAATCGGATCAGAACGGAATGCATCGGAAATGATTTATTACATGCATTTCATTGGAGGCCCGCACACTTACTCGGAGCGTATCGGAAACGTTACGTCCAAAAGAAACGGAACGAATCGGTTTGCCATGGAGGGAATATTTTGATGGATTCCAAAGCTGTTCCAAAGTTATGCGCATGCGCGTCCTCAGGTATTGCATCATTCTCTACACTCACTTATGCTCACGCTCAGCTAAACACGTGTTGGTTTTCGCTTCCTCTTCGCCGGCAATTATTGTTTAATTAAACATGTCTTTTGTATGAAAAATCTATCAATTTGGTTCAACTATACCCTGTGATTTAAGACATTGGTAACAACCATCACTGTGACAGTGCTATAAAGGAAAATGCGTGGGAGAAAATCACGGAAATTTTAAAGGAAACTCGTAAGTAAAATGTCACACTTTGTAAACATTATCATATTGTCCATCTTTTATTAGTTATGACTTAATACTTTAAATTTATGTCCATCTTTTATTAGTTATGACTTAATACTTTAAATTAAATTACATTATGAATTATATTAACTCAAATTTCTGCCAGTTAGTGGAGGTAATAGTTGTTTCAAAACTTTAGTATCGTTAATTTATTGGCGGCTTTGTTTGGCTCTAGCTATCTGGCCAGTTTCATAACACTTTAATTATGTTATGTCTTTTAAAAACTACATTTCTTTTTATTTAGAGTAGCAGGTGTTCTGCTCTTTCCACACGTGCATTTGCTATTTTCCTGAAACAGGTTGACCACAACAGTATCAGAAATAAGTAGAAATAGCAGACATACACTCCTCTTCACTGCTGCTATCACTCATCTTCACTGCTGCTATCACTCCTCTTCACTGCTGCTATCACTCCTCTTCACTGCTGCTATCACTCCTCTTCACTGCTGCTATCACTCCTCTTCACTGCTGCTATCACTCCTTTTCACTGCTGCTATCACTCATCTTCACTGCTGCTATCACTCATCTTCACTGCTGCTATCACTCATCTTCACTGCTGCTATCACTCATCTTCAATTCAAATATATGTGCCCTCTTTGGCTGCTTCCTGCCGACTGGCAAACATTCCGAACAAGTGTGCGGACAAAATTCGTTTCCGTTCATAGAGTTCCGATCCGACTGGGTGTACGGCAATATTTAAATAGCTCTGCTTACCCTGGCAACACTACGCGCCACACCACCATATAGTTCATTTAATATGTAGATAAAATGGATATATGAGCGGTTAACGGACCTGACTCTGACCAGGGAAGCCGATTTTGATCCCAACCATTTTCAATCAGAGTTTTTTTTTAAGAATGTGCTTTTACATAATCTTTTCAACGAATGCTGTCGCATGTTTATTATTTTTCCAACTCCTCGGGCTAGTTATCGTAAGCACCTTGTCTCTATTCATCCTTCTCTTCCTACTCGCATCACTTGCCCTACGTGTGTGATTATGGTCGGAGGAATGAAAGCTTGTTGCTGGAGGTGTGCCTGCCTGCCTGCTAATTACCTCAAGTCTAAGGTTTGTTGCGTGGTTGATCTACCTCCAGGGGTTACTGAACAGCTCCGTGGCTTGGAACAGGGTGGGGAAGGCGGGGGGGTGTAGCGCTTTCTTCCTCGTACACATCACACAGGAAATAGCGTAACAACCTCTTACATCAGACTGTACAGTCGCTGGGGGAACTACAGTCCGGTGTTCTTACAACTTATGTCTTCTGAACCTAGGCTCCCGTGTTTGACTCCCGTGGATATGTACAGTCTCATTTCCACAGGGAGCCCGCTTCGGTGGCCACATGGTCTAAGGCTCTACTCTCACTAAGACAGGGAGCTCAGGCTTCGATCCCTGTTGGGTGTACTGAGGGTGGTTTTTCATAATAGTTCTCCACACTACCACCACGCAAATGCGGGTACACGTCCTCTAAATTCAACCTTCCTAAACCTCAACACGTTAATGTAATTTAATGCATAATGGTATAATCCGAATGGGTGGTAAGAAATGGTGCTAAGAAAATCACAGGAAGAACCTTATCTGACAGCTATAAAAGCTACTAGATCTACTTTCACGTGTTCATACGTCAAGCAATGTGATCTTCAGTTGTTACTTCTAATAGATATCATCAATAACTATAAAATAATAATAATAATAATAATAACATAGTAAAATGTTATCAATATTTAGCCATTCGTAAGTTCGTTAGTTAGCTACTTAATCAGTCGGTCAGTTAGTTATTCATTTTATCTGTCAGTACGTTAGTTGGCTCATCAGCAAGTTAGTTATAAAATTAGTTATAGTCAATTAGTTACCTAATCAATTAATTAGTGAGTCCATCAGTTAGTAAATTAATTGTGTATTCAATTATCAAGGCAGTCAATTAGTAAATTATTCGGTTAGTCTTTCTGTCAGTTATTCAGTTAGCAGGTCAGTCCGTCAATCATTCTATTAATCAGTTAATCAATTAGCTAGTCAACTTGTCTTTTAATAAGTTATAAAATTAGTTATTCACTTTGTCATTTATTTAGTTATTCAATTAGTTAGTCAGTGTGTCAACTATTCAGTTATTCAATTAGTTGGTCACTTTGTCAATCGATATATTATTCAATTAGTTAGTCACATTGTCAATTATTTAGTCAGTGTCAACTATTAAGTCACTCAATTAGCTGATCACTTTGTCAATTGCTCAGCTATTTGATTATTTAGTCATTTTGTCAATTATTTAGTTATATAATTAGTCTGTGTGTCAATTATCAAATTAGTCACTTTGTCAATTATTTAATTTTTTTATTAGTTAGACACTGTGTTAACTATTCAGCCATTTAATTAATTAGTCACTTAGTCAATTATTCGGTTATTAAATTAGTTAGTCACTTTGCCAATTATTTAGTCAATGTGCCAACTATTAAGTTATTCAATTAGTTAGTCACTTTGTCAATTATTTATTTATTAAATTAGTTAGTTAGAGCGCAATTATTCATTTATTCGATTAGTTAGTCGATTAATAAGTCAATTGTTTAGTAATCTAGTCAAGCGCGTAACCCGAATGGGTAGTAAGAGGCAATGCTAAATAAAATTTAAAAAAATAGTAATCTAGTCAGATGGTGATGTCAGTTGTTTGGTCATCTAGTCAGCTGGTGATGTATATTGTTTAGTCAGATTATGATGTCAGTTGTTTGGTCATCAAGTCAGCTAGTGATATATGCTGTTTGGTCATCTAGTCAGCTAGTGACAACAGACGTTTAGTAATCTAGTCAGCTAGTGACGTATGTTGTTTAGTCAGCCAGTGATGCCAAGTTTCCTTGTTATCAAGTAGTGACTGTACTCTCAGCTCGTGTTACAATCACGCAACTTCTCCATTCACACGAAAGTTATTCTCGTGCTGTATCGCTAGGATGGACGCTCTACGCTTCCTGCTATCTTTTTTCAAATAACAGGGCTCAGTCCTTAAAAAATATCATGAAAGTTTCTAAATAAGTTTCAGCTATTTAAAATTATTATCTAACGATGTATGATAATTAATGCTAGCACGAATATCTGCTTACTTATTAGGTTTTAAATTGGTTTTCGATTTTTTTTCTACGACTAAAGTCAATGTAATATTTTTAATAAGAAATGAGATTTCCTTTCTGTAAATAATGTTTACAAGCAGTAGAAATATAAAGTTTTGGCTGTTTATAACCAAACAACAACTAAATGATGTATAAATTATTAAACTTTATTTATTATTATTAATAATAATATACAGAGAATATACTAACTACCAATATCTGTCTTTAAAATGGTTTTGGTCCATTTCTATAAATTAATGAATTAATTAAATAATTGACAAACTTTGTAGGCCTACCTGTGTAAGTAAAGAGTATTACGTATGCATCACATGTGTGGGTGAAGATACAATATTAGTTGAACCAGTAATATGTGCAAGTCACCCGAAGTTCTGTCTGTATTAGGGAATTACAGTTGTTCAAACAAGTAAAAAACATGTTGAACCCTTTTCGTAGTTGTAAAAGTTGTTCAAATAAATAACAAAACTAAATATATATATATGTATATATGTTTAGTTTATATGTTTAAATTAAACCTTTTTAATTTTTAAAAAGTCAATTTTTAATCTACTCTATTCAAATTTCGCTTGATATATCTTGATTAAATTTAAAACTTATATTCTTTCTAAATTTTTAGATCACAAAATCTTCCCCATTTGATCTTTTGGTCTTACATGTATTGCATCTCCCCCTAGTGGTGATAAACTCCATAAAATTATGTCATTATTGCTTATTCATGATATATATACTTTGATTGACTGAGAAAATTTATATCTATCTAATAATAAAGGTTATTTAAACAATCTAATGGGGCAGTGCTATAAAATGACGGGATGTTTCAAAATAAATTCCTCGGTCATTAAAAAAACTCGCCAAAAAATATTATTTCTCTCGGACTTTTCTGCCCGGATTGCTTCGGATCTATTGGACAGGGGTGAAAGGAAGGCGATATGGAATAGAGAGAGGAGTTGGGGTTTTTTTTATTGGAAGAGGAAAAGTTTTTTGGTGTGAGGTTGGCACATTGTTCAGTCGGTCTGCTTGTCTACCTTTTGAAAGAGATCTTTGAGGGTTTGGGGAGGGGTTGTTTTTGGTTGGCTAACTGGCTTGTTGCCGGGGTTGGGGGCAGAGGGATGGAGTAGAGGCACAAAATCAATACGTTTATAAAATATTCCAAACCCCCCCTCCACCTCCACTCCAAAATAAATGTGTCGTCCTTGTCCAGCACGGTTTTGACGAGCAAATCAATTAACACAATAAATTAGATTTTCTCAATAGAAACTTTCACAATTTATCTTATCATAATACCAGGACATTTCGGACATTTCATAAAGCGTGGTCGAGGGTTTAAACCCGCATCAGTGGGGACTTAACAAAGGAAAAATTACTACAGTAATATAAATACTACACGCGTCAATCTTTAAATTACAGATTTTAACAGTAGCCTTTAGATTATAGAAATGTAAATTGAAAAGTCAGTTAATATAACTAGAAAATAATATATTACTCTACCAACTTTAGTACCAAATTAAAAAATTCATCCTTTATATATTTTTTGAAATCTAAAATTTTTCGACACATCATCGGTGTATGAACTTTATTTTAATGATGCAAACATTTTTTTAAAGTATTCCAGGAATATTGGTCTATCGGAACTGCTTCAAGTTATAAATATCCAGATACAATCCCTTAGCAATCTCTCATGCTTTAAAATCAGAACATTTTGTGGGTTGAAACCAAATACTGACTGACCGCTTCAACACTCTTAAGGAATTAAACTGGTATTCGCCTGGGTAGATGATGAGGAATAGCTCTAAGTGAAAACCATTCTCCCGTGTTAGATAATAGAATAACAATAATAATAGTTTTACAGTGCATTCAGGGCGTGTCACTTATCCGGGTGGTTATTAACACCTGCACTGGTGGTCACGAGGGCAAATATGTCAGTCTCGTCTCGTCTGGTTTGCCTATGTTGGGTGGATTCAGGGTAAGAATCCAGGTTGAATGTACTGAAGTGAGTTTCTCCACTCTCCCTTCAAAAAATGTGGACACATTTCTCCTAAATTTTACCTCCCTTATTCCCTACCCTATAAATGTGATAATGCGGACACCACGGGTGGGGGGTGGGGGGTGATAATACGTAGAGCACGTAAAGTAAAAACTAGACACAATGCATAATAAATTGGTAAACAAACCATCTCTTATAAACTTCTATATAAACTATTCTACAATTTGAAAAGGGATGCAGTCAAGAACAACATCAAGAGATATTTATAAAAAATAATACTTACATTTTATTGGATAATTCCTAAAGAGAATATAAAAGATGTAAATATTAATAATGATGGTGTCGGAAAGGGTTGTTAAACGTAAGCTATATTGTAATGAAGAAAAAATAAATTAACAAAAATAACAGGGAGTGAGGAGGAGAAGATATTCAAAAAGGGAAGAGGGCACATAAAAGTGGGTAGAACATGGCTCAAAAAGCGATTACAACGCGCCAAGGAGAGAAAAATGAGAATACTATTAGAGAGTCTTGCACACAAAATAAGAGGAAAGAAAGAAAACTTCCAAGTTTGTGTTTGCGAAGTGAAATAAAGAGCTCGTAATACGGCAAATAAGTAGAGAGAGCGGAAGGAAGGAAACTGGAGATGAAATAAAAATATGGGATAAAGTGCGTGAGAGGAAAATCTTGTTGTGAAGTGGGCGGCGCGATATCTGTGTCCGACTTTTACAACTTGGGGAGGAACTTCTCTTTTACGAGAAGGAAGGAAGTGGATACATACAAGAGGAAGGAGGTGGATACATACACGAGGAGGAAGGAGGTGATACATACACGAGGAGAGAGGAGGTGGATACATACACGAGGAGGAAGGAGGTGGATACATACACAAGGAAGCAGGTGGATACACACACGAGGAGAGAGGAGGTGGATACATACACGAGGAGGAAGGAGGTGGATACATACACAAGGATGAAGGAGGTGAATTCATACACAAGGAAGGAGGTGGATACATACAAGAGGAGGAAGGAGGTGGATACACACACGAGGAGGAAGGAGGTGGATGCATACAAGAGGAGGAAGGAGGTAGATACATACAAGAGGAGGAAGTAGGTGGATACATACACAAGAGGATGAAGGATGTAGGTACATACACGAGAAAATGTACCATCAAATTTTTTTTATATAGGCCTATTTATAAAATTGTACGAACGCTATTTAACATAGAGTTATTATAATACACGACTTTTAAACTGATCCAACCTATAAGAGCAAAACTATTGTGGCTTATATGGCGCTCAGTAAGCCGCCCTCAGGCTTGGCAACAATTCAACTAAATATATCTCCCAGCGCCCGACTGAGGTACTTCTAAAGCCAGGAAAGTAGCGGGCACATATCCTTGTGACCCTTGTGGACTTAGCGAGTTAGACTTTTCATTCACAGACCCAGCCGGGGTAAATGAAAGTAGCTCAAAGAGTCGTTTTAATTTTGTTTTTTAAACGAAACTAAGATATCTCTCGTTTTTAATCGGCTTAGTGAGAAAAACGGAAACACATTTATAGACATTGACACACTGTTAGAAATAAAAGATATACTTCATAAAACTTTGCAGACGCGCTCGAGCTTTAATAAATATACCCACATCGATGGTCACGTGGTCTAACGCGTGCATTCTTGTGGTATACCAGATTAACGGTGACGGGGAGATCGCGGTTCAAATCCCAATCGAATTTATTGAGAGTAATTTTTTCCTAAATAGTTTTTCTTTCTCTTTCTCAACACAAATATGGGTACATATCTTCAGAACCTCTAATCTCCTCGTTCCTATTTTATTATAGTAATACGTGTATAACATGAAAAGGTAATTAGACATAGTGGAATATAAAAATAAATATAATTTTTATCTAAATCGGTAATGTTCTTAGGAACTACTCAATCTATCCGTTGCGCCTGCCCACCGAGGATTAAAAAAACTGATGTGTGGATAACCGCACGGCGCGGCGTTTATGAGATTAAAGCGCCTACATAATAATAACGTACATTATTTGTACAGCAGTTCTGTATCACATATAACATATACAAACTATCTCACGGCGTTTAGTTTCTTGTAATGCCTACAATCTACATCATAAAAGCTTATACTATTTGCACGGCAGCACTGTATAACATATAACATATACAAACTATCTCACGGCGTTTAACTTCTTGTAATGCCTACAATCTACATCATAAAAGCTTATACTATTTGAACGGCGGCACTGTATAACATATAACATATACAAACTATCTCACGGCGTTTAGTTTCTTGTAATGCCTACAATCTACATCATAAAAGCTTATACTATTTGCACGGCAGCACTGTATAACATATAACATATACAAACTATCTCACGGCGTTTAGTTTCTTGTAATGCCTACAATCTACATCATAAAAATTTATACTATTTAAACGGCAGCACTGTATAACATATAACATATACAAACTATCTCACGGCGTTTAACTTCTTGTAATGCCTACAATATACATCATAAATGTTTATACTATTTGCATGGCAGCACTGTATGACAGATAACCTATACAATCTATCTCACGGTGTTTATCAGATGAAAGTTTATGAATAAGCTCGTGCTTACAAAACATAAAAGATAATTTGACATTACAAGATAAATATGATGCTCCCGTTTTCAAAGAGTGACATTATAAAATCAAAGTGTTGTATTTTCCGAGTAAAGATTGCAAGAAAAGCAATACAAATTTGCATTTATATCATCCAAGAACCGCTCACAAAGTTGTGTAGTTATTCATATATTATGGAGAGTCTGTAAAAACAATGGTAGCCAACTTTAAAGATACTCTAACAGAAGTTTCCTCCAGACAGAAACTTGGTTGTGTTATTCCTGCTTACGCTATTATCTCCATGGACCTTTCTTCTTTATGTCTTTAGTCCCCTACTGGTTGGTTTTGTTTTATTTGTCAGTCGTGTGTCGCTGCCTCAATCGATGCGTGGCCATATGGAGGTTGATCCAAATCATCCCATAAAGAGCTGGGATTGCAAACCAACTTTAACATAATTCAAGGAAAGATCTAGTTTTATTTTTAAAACACCAGGTTTAGATACAATTCAAGGGAAGATCTATTTTTATTTTTAAAAACAATGTTTAGCTACAATTCAAGGGAAGATGTAGTTATACCTGTGTACACAATCCAATTACAATCACAATTCAAGGGAAGATGTAGTTTTACCTTTGTACACAATCCAAGTACAATCACAATTCAAGGGAAGATGTAGTTATACCTGTGTACACAATCCAAGTACAATCACAATTCAAGGGAAGATTTAGTTATACCTGTGTACACAATCCAAGTACAATCACAATTCAAGGAAAGATGTATTTATACCTGTGCACACAATCCAAGTACAATCACAATTCAAGGGAAGATGTAGTTATACCTGTGTACACAATCCAATTACAATCACAATTCAAGGGAATATCTAGTTATACCTGTGCACACAATCCCAGTACAATCACAATTCAAGGGAAGATGTAGTTATACCTGAGTACACAATCCAAGTACAATCACAATTCAAGGGAAGATGTAGTTTTACCTGTGTACACAATTCAATGGGAGATGTACCTGTGTACACAATCCAATTACAATCACAATTCAAGGGAATATCTAGTTATACCTGTGCACACAATCCCAGTAAAATCACAATTCAAGGGAAGATGTAGTTTTACCTGTGCACACAATCCAAGTACAATCACAATTCAAGGGAAGATGTAGTTTTACCTGTGCACACAATCCAAGTACAATCACAATTCAAGGGAAGATGTAGTTTTACCTGTGTACACAATTCAAGGGGAGATGTACCTGTGTACACAATCCAAGTACAATCACAATTCAAGGGAAGATGTAGTTATACCTGTGTACACAATCCAAGTACAATCACAATTCAAGGGAAGATGTAGTTATACCTGAGTACACAATCCAAGTCTAGCCTCAGTTTCTCTTAAGATGCTTCGAATAAGGTATTATACTACTAAACAAGGCGTCCTTGGTTCAAGATCAGGAGGAGCTATAAAATATATTTCATGGCGTTTAAGTTCACCCCACTACATTGTTTACATAGTTTACTAGAATTGGTTGTGTCCTGTTAAATGAGTTGTTTCATGTTAAGTTGTTTCTATAAATCATTAACAAATAAAAGTAATCAAACGACACAAATACAGAATGAAACGGGAAAAAGAGTAATTTTGACTCTTGTGTCCACAAAAAGCTATTTACTCACAATAATATCCTCTAAACTGCCTCGAACAAAGGTGTCAGTCTATATCTGGTGTCTCATGTTCGAGTCTCATTCAAGATGATGATATTCATTTGTAAAGATACCTGTCCAGTTTGACAAGGGAGGCTGGAAAAAACCCAAAAAGATTAGCCTATATTGTAAGTGTCCTGCATTACTCCACGATAACCTCTTTCCTTGAAAGTAGCCCTCCAACCACCACTGACATATTCCTTAGTGTTCCCTAGGCGAGAGGATAGGGAGGGGGATATGCTTCCCCACCCACTGATACACCCTGTCTCAGCTGCGACCGACAGATATATCGATAACATACGTGCCTTGCCTTGATGGCTGCTGGGAGACGGTAAGAGGGCCCCATTCTGTTCAGATTACTCGGGGGCGACTGCTCCGGAACAAAGGACCTCGCCCTGTTCTCTAACTCACCCCACCTGGGCCCACGAGCCGACCGTAATTAAGTGGCCATTGTTTTAACAAGATGCGCTATCAAGTCAAACCAATTTGGGGAGAACGTTAGGGGTTATTTGTTATTGCTGTAGGGGATGTTTTGTTACCACCCTCCTCCATGCTAGAAGAGATCAGGTGGTGGTTTAAGGAGGGAGAACTAACCCTTTGACCCAATTTGGTGGACAAACAACCTCTCGTGATAGACTAAACCTCCAATGACGGGGAGATTGGAGTTCGAATCCCGGTCGAGTATACTGAGGTTTTTTATCCTAGATGGTTTTCCACGGTCACCCCACGCAAATGTTAGTACATTTAATCCATATACAAACTTCCTCATCCCTAACATATTAGTGTATTTAGTATATAAGCGTACAACCCAAACGGGTAGTAAGACGCAGTGACAAGGAAAAAACTACCCCTTTCTAAATTTTAAAATGGAGATAACTATGAAATATATCCGTTGTTTGTTTTTATTTGTGTCATAAGTGTATATTTTAAAAAGGGGATAGCAGTGGAATAGACCCTTGTTTTTTTATTTGTGTCATAAGTGTATATTTTAAAAAGGGAATAGCAGTGGAATAGACCCTTGTTTGTTTTATTTGTGTCATAAGTGTATATTATAAAAAGGGGATAGCAGTGGAATAGACCGGTTGTTTGTTTTTATTTGTGTCATAAGTGTATATTATAAAAAGGGAATAGCAGTGGAATAGACCCATTGCTTGTTTTTATTTGTGTCATAAGTGTATATTTTAAAAAGGGAATAGCAGTGGAATAGACCCATTGCTTGTTTTTATTTGTGTCATAAGTGTATATTTTAAAAAGGGAATAGCAGTGGAATAGACCCTTGTTTGTTTTTATTTGTGTCGTAAGTGTATATTTTAAAAAGGGGATAGCAGTGGAATAGACCCATTGTTAGTTTTTATTTGTGTCGTAAGTGTATATTTTAAAAAGGGGATAGCAGTGGAATAGACCCTTGTTTGTTTTTATTTGTGTCGTAAGTGTATATTTTAAGGTCCCCGTATCCGGGAGTCACTGCTTACTCTAGTATCTCATTGGTCACTGAAATCACTCGGGAACTTTATCAGCTATAGCTGTTTCATGATATCTTGGGCCTTTACCGAAACATCGAACGTTACTAAATGTTTGTTCTGCACATATTTGCCTTGTAAATATGTTTTGTTAGTTTGATAAAGGAAGTCGATTTACGTCACTTTACAAATGAGTAAAGCTCATTCTTAAATCAGAAGAAATCGCAGATGTTTTTATTGTCAGAAAAGGCCAATATTACTGTTAACTGACTAATTCTTGTCTCCCTACTTGTTCGAGATATATTCACGCTAATGTGTGAGGGATGATTGTTCTTCCTATGTCAACAACCCGAAGATTGGTTTGATGGGATTTCTATCCATCCAGAGCTGGGCGGGCATTCACTCAGGCCTTCAGTTGGTTAGTGCTGTATACACCATCTGGTATAAATACTATGTACCAGAGGGGTTAAGGAAGTGTGATGGTTCCCCGTTGCCTTTCACACAGAATTTCTATGAGCGAGCGCTTAAGGTCCTATCAATTTTGCCGGTAAAGGTATTTTCACATACCTTCCCAGATTATTCTACATGCCACAATCGACATGGGACCGACGGCTTTACTTCCCATCCGAAGGAAGTTGTGCTACGGATTTTGATCACTCAAGAAAAACCCATAGATCTCAGTTGGGTTTGAACCCACGAACAACGAGTCCTAGGGTGAACACTTTACTCCTAAGACCACCTAGGTCAACTAGAGTGTATTAAAGTAAGACTTTAGAGAGGAAATGTACCTAAATTTTCGTGGAGGGAGAGTGGTAAAACTGTTTAGAGAAAACCATCCTCAGTATACCTAACCGGAGCTTGAATCCCGAATTTACCACTGACGTAAGTCGAGTCTATTGCGAGAGTGACGCCTTAGACCATTCGACCAATGAAGCGGGGTACTAATCGTATTTGAAATATACTCCAATCAAAATAAGAAAAAATATATATACAAATATTTACCAAAAATGTTAAGTAATTTTGAACAACAAAAGCGTTTCGAAAGCCTATTTTCCCTGATGCCTTTGAGTTAGATGGACGTTCGAATCTAGTGAATAAAAGGAAAGAGAGTAGACATAATTACACACAAACACACACACACAGGACAAGTAACTTGACGTTTCGTTCCCCTTCTCAAACCTTTCAAAAACAAACTGTAATTCTGTTAGTGTCAGTTCCGTAATAAACCAAAGTCCATGCTTTGTGATAATGTCGTTAAGTTTGACACGGAACTAACCTGAGTTTCAGCAGAGAACGCTCGGATGAGTAAAGTGGGGAACATCCACTGATGTGTGAGGACTTTTCGATTTTTAAAATGTGTATTCTTCGGCATCTTGTAGCATATCAGTATTAATAGGTGCAATTTAATTAATTATAGTTCTATTGAAATAAACTATGAACTGAATTTTACAAACATAGTGAAGATGTAAAATGTTTAAACATCACGTAATTAATAAACATTTCAGGGATGTAAACAATTGTGTCCGGACACAGGTTACATTGGCAGCCGCTAGGAAGCGCTAGTATCTATAATGCTAGCAAGAATACAACTTGATTGTTCTTTGGAGATTATCAACTAACCGTTAACTTTTTCCATCGCCATTTTGAATCAGTACCGACTTGTGTGGTTTGTTATTGGCTGCCATTTGTCTCAGTGTAACATTATTGGTTTAGAAAACTGGAAAATAAAAATGAAAATAGCTCTTAATCTACTCAGCAATTTTTCAAAACTTGTCTTATAGTTACCGATATTGTAAAAGGTTAGGTTACCTGAAATTTACTAATATCATTTAAATACTTTATATATATTTTTAGCACCGTGTCTTACTACCTGTTAAGGTTATACGCATACGTTCTAATTATACTAGTAAGCTAGGGATGAGAAAGGTTGAATTTAGATGAAGTGCACCCGCATTACCGTAGACAAATTTTTGGGGGTAAAATCACCCCAGTACATCCAACCAGGATTCAAACTCCGATATCCCCGTCATCGACAGCCTAGTCCAACACGAAAGTGACGCCCTAGATCATGTGGCCACTGAAGCGGGTCATATTTAATTATTTTGTGTCTGAGTTATTGTTATTTAAAAAAGTTTTGAATCCACAGTTAGTTCGCTATGCTAAGTGCTAAGTGTGTGTAGCGAATATCCAGTAACTTTGTTTAAGTGTTAAAGAGAGCTCCTAATACCAATGCTGGACATATTATATGGCCACAAATATATTAAAAACTATTGAGAAGGAGTGTTGCAGACGTTGACCAAGCCCCTCTGACACTTAGTTCTGGTGAGCTCAGGCGCCAACGACTCTCCACTTGCGTGTTCTGCTTCTTAACCCTTTTGTCAACAACAAGGTTGGTTTTATTTGGTTTATATCCATCCGGAGTTGAGCATGCATCAAGTCCTTAAGCTGGTTAGTGCTACATGCACCATCTGGTATAAATCCCATGTACTAGACTAGTTCAGGAAGTTGCCTTCCACACTGAATTTCTATGAGCAAGCGCAAAAGAGCCTAACAATTTTTCCTGAAAAGGTATTGTTGCATACCATCCTTTTACGTGTCACAATCGACATAGAATTGACGGTTTTACTTACCCTCTGAAGAAAGTTGTAATATGGATTTTTATCGCTCAAGAAAAATCTGTCGACCTCAGCTGAGTTTGAACCCACGAGGCGAGCACTTTACCCTAAGACCCCCAAGGTCAACACATGCGTGTTATGGATCACTAAAAGAATAACCAAACAAAATATATTGCATGCGATACCTTATTGTCACATAGGTGGAACTTGAATCTGAAGATGAACACTAGTGCTATCTATCCTAATCTATGGTACTAAGAGAGTGTAACAACCCAACCTCTCTGGCTCTGTGGTCCACATCTAGTCGAACAAATAGTAGGTAATTAGATTTTGTGAACTGGGGCGAGTTGTAAATCAGTTGTAATCCGTGTCAGCTTTTCAATGAGATCATACGAGGGAGTGTAAGGAGCTTACAGAAGGGAATAAAAGGGGGCGGGAGGACTAGAATCAGAAGACTAGGAAGGTTCAACGGAGACGGAAATCCGATTACAAATAACAAACCACACCAGATTTTAAAATAGCATGGTTTTATCGTCGACTTGTTTAAAAAGATTATTGATAGTTAAATATTGTATAAAAATTAGTAATACTATGATAAACTTGAGTAAACGATTATGGGTGAACTAAATTAACCTTGAGGTAATTTTTTATATTTATTTTAGTTATTGCTTCTTTCTACACCTTCGGGCTATACCCAAATGTAATAATTACTCTAATGTGCTAGGTGTGAGGAAGGATGAATTTATAATAAGTGTACATGCATTTGCGTGGAGGTAGAGTGGGAAACCATCCAGGTAAAATCAACCTCCCCGTCACGTCTACTGTGAGAGTGACGCCTTAGAGCACCTAAGCGGGTTTGAGATGATTGTTTTATTAAATGAGTATCCCATCTTAAAACACCTTAAGAAACCGTTTCACCCCAATCCAAGCTCGGCAGGTAATATAATTCCAACCCGCTTCGGTGGGCGCGTGGTCTAACGCACTAGAGTGCCCAATAAGGGGAGATCGGGGTTCAAACCCTGTCGTGCGCACTGAGCGTGGTTTTTCCTACATGATTTTCTTTTCCCCTTCCACGCAAATGCGGGTACACTTCCTCTTGATTAAACCTTCCTAATCCTTACCCATTAGTGTAATAAGTACATAGGCAAATAACCCGAATGGGTAGTAAGACGCTTTGATTTTTAAAAAACACGGTTAATCGGTGGTGATAGATCCTGGTGCCGATAAACCGGGAAGCTAAGCAAACGATCCCGATCAGCTCAGAAATTGCATCCAAGTGCATTCTTCATTCGACAACAGCGAAATTTGGTTAAGTGATTGTTTATTCCTGTTTTAAATATTAATTTATTAAACTTGTTATATATATTTTTAACACGACATAATGATTATACTCATCTCAATTACACAGCCTTCCAACGAAGACTGCAATGCGACTCCTGGTTAGAGCTGTATTACCCAACAAAACTGTCTGATATATGTGGAGTTAGACTGGCTCTTAAAGTGGGATGGAAGGGTAGGCAAGAAAAAGACAGTATTTTGCAGTTTTTATGGCAAAACTTTTTTTTGACAAAATAAATAAATATACCTCCAGTAAAAACATATAATTTAATTTTCTTTAAATGGTGACTTCAAAATTTCTTCAATATCTTTCAAGCGTGTCCTGAAATTTAATGCTATTTTTTATTTTTATTTAAAAAGTGTCTCATCTAATGCCGCTGTACTCATGACAAAAATCGAAGAAATGTTGATATCAACATGTGAAAAAAATTTAACTCTATGTTTGTACTGAAACAATATTTTGTTTATTTTGACAAAAAATAAAGTTTTTCCATAAAAACTGCATCCCCTTCCATCCCACCTTAAGTGGGCTGGAGAGATAATGACATTCAGATGTTGCACTTAGATTAAATATTGGTAAAACCTTTGTTAATAAACCAGTTGGGTGTTTACTGTAACGAACACAAAACTATATTCTATAACCCTATATATATTCTTCTGTACGTGTGTATGTCACTGAACTCCTACTAAACGGCTGGACCGATTTGGATGAAATTTTTTGTGTGTGTTTGAGTGGGTCCGTGGATGGTTTAGATTCACCATTGGACCCGGTAGGTGGCGCTGCAATCGGGTTCTAGGATTTTTTTATTTTTTAAGGAATTTTTTTTGTTTTATTTTTTTAGATTTTTTGCATATCAGAACATGTAACCTCAAGATTTCACCCCCCCCACCACCACCACCCCCCAATATTTATAATAATTAATATAATATTAATAATTGACCGTTAGAAAAATCATAAGTTCATCAGTAATTGACCGTTAAAACCTTCTGAAAAGTTCATGAATAATTGAACTTCTGATAATAATTCATAATTATGTTTGTTTTTCGATACAGCTGATATTTGTGGAGTTGTGAGTGAAATGCCAAAAATTAAAAGATGTTTTATTTTGTATGTTGTCTTGACAAACACTGAATTTGTAATATTTGTGTTACTCACTAATTGGAGTTCATTGTGAAGATCACATAGTATTTGTTTTATCATCGAAATCAATTATGCCACCCAAACGAAAAGCCAACTTTCGGGCAGGACAACGTCTGTCGGGTCCGCTAGTATATATATATATATATATATATATATATATAAACATTTGTTAAAAGTTGACATTTTCCATTTTAAAAAAGTCTACATATCTTGGTTGAAATCTGTGTTGTATTGTCATCTGTATTTTCCTCCTACCCTGTTTGTTCTCCTATTACTGGACAGCTCCACCCAGTACAGTTATAAGCCCACTTGGTTTCTGGCGTTTAGGAGTTTCTGCTCGACAATTGTAGACGTTCAACCACTGATCTACCAAAGATCGTGTCCGTATTTTGTGTCAGAGAGCCTCGTGATAAAACATTTGTACATACAACATAAGGTCGTGGGTTCGATTCTTCTATCTTAAATATTATTCCAGATACTATATGTACACGCTACTCTTTATTTTTATGTTAATATAGGAAAGTTAAACTCATACTAATAAGAAATATTCTTCATTGATGAAAACTGTAAAGTATTGTTTTAGCTTGTGTTTTATTTAAAGGTTCTCGAATAAAGTTTGTTTGCAAAAAAAAAATTGCACTTGAACAAAATAAAACAAAAATTATAAATAAAGATTTAAATCCATAGATAATATCAAAACTGTCACCTCAGTAAAGTCCATGATTTATTATATTTGAACAAATTATCGTCCTGTATATAAAAAAGAAGGTAACAAACGAAGAACATTTAATGTCCTAATTCGTACCCCCCCCCCTCCCTTTAACACTGGGATCATAAGAAAAAAAATTACATCCCATTACAAACAAAGTAAAGAAAAATGCAAATCAAAGGTGTTTTATAAAAATCTGTAAAGTTTTTTTTTCTTTGAGTCGCGAAAAGAAAGTAGAGAGGGAACAGGGGTAGGGGGGTTTGGAGTGAAATGTACCGGATTTCTCTCCCCTCCCCCTTTATCACCCAAACCTTCCCTCTTGCAACCTCTTGTAATCCCCTTGTGAGTTATCCGCGCAGCGCCCGACCCATAAATCAAGGGGGGTGGGGTCCCCCTTTCGAACTCCCCTCTGTAAGAGTTCCCAAGGTAACGAACAGAGGGTGTTATGGGGAAGGGGGGGTTACAGTGAGCGATAGCCCGGATATTTGAGACGCGAGAGTTCTGTGATCGGGCCAGGGATTACCCTCCTTCCTCACTGCTGCCAACCGCACGGGACCACTGTACCAACTGCCCCGAACCAATATTCCCCGCAAACTACGATCAGCTGAGTTTTAAACTGTAAGAAATAGTTTATTTATTATTTTATAGAACCGCGTCTTACTACCCGTTCGGGCTGCACGGGTATGTACTAAATTACGCCAAAGTGTTAAGCATGTGAAAAGTTGAATTTAGAGGATGTGTACCCACGTTCTAGTTATGGGAGAGTAGAAAACCGATAATAAAAACCACTCTCAGCCCACCTAACTGGAATTCTAACCCCGAACTCCACGTCATCGGCAGTAAAGTCTATTGTGAGAGTGAAGCCTTAGATCATGTGATCACTGAAGTGGGTATTGTTATAAATAGTTTTAAAACTTGTCACGGGTTTTTAATCCTGATCTATTGGAGAGTTGGAGAAAGGATTAGGTTTTTTTTTGTTACTAAATTAAATAATATTAATAATATCGATTCTTCAACCCAAGGGTTGGTGCTTATTTGCTTTTCATTCATCTGGAGCTGGGAATGCACTCAACCCTTTAGACTGTTAGTGTTGCCTACACCATCTGGGAGAAAGCGCATATAATCGAATTAGACGAAAATATGCTCGGACCCTTTTAAGGTAAGGAAACTATCTTTATAATCTTAAATAGAGCATATTCTTAAATTCCTTATTAAACTGAGTGACTTTCACATAAAAAGTTTTATAAAGATAAAGCACAAGTTGAAAGTTACGATGATTTGAAAAACCGCCAGGACTAATGGCACTCGAGTATTGGGCCCATTTGACTGGGTTTGTTCACGTACAAGAGCTACTTCCTACAGAGTATTCATGTTGTGTGGAGTGATCGACATTACAGGGGTAGATTAGTTGAGGTTTTAGCACCACGTCTTACGCTGGTAGTTGAGGTTGTGTGTGTGGAGAGCATGTGTTTGAACTTCCTGACCGGGAGATTTTTTTTTAGCACCGCGTCTTACTACCCGTTTGGGTTATACGCTTAAGTACTAATTACGCTATTGGATTAGGAATTTGGAAGGTTGAATTTAGAGGAAGTGAACCCGCATTTGCGTGGAGGGAGAGTGGAAAACCATTTAGGAAAAGCCACCCCCAGTTCACCCGACCGAGATTCGAACCTCGATCTCCCCGTCCTCGATGGTCTAGCTTAACACGACTGGCGCGTTAGCTAACTACGCCACCGAGGCGGGTACGTGGGAGAAGATTTAAATTCATGTTCCGTCATTTCGAATTGTTCAATTGAGGGGATGTGAACTCCTTCCCTTGGGTTGGACTCAGTCTATCTTTAAACATAGGGTGCAAAGGTCCTAGGGGCATATAACAACCAAATGTATTGTATTTTTTTTAATGTTTAAATTAAATAAGTTTATTTATCTATAAATAAAGAAATAACATCTAACTGTTTTATCTCATGTTAAGAATATATATAGTTTTTAAGTTTATTAACAACTTAAACACTTTTATAGTTTTATGACATTCAGGGCCGCTTTCTCATGTGAATCACTTTAATATTTAATTAAAAGCTTACGAAAATACTAAGAGAAAGGGAAGGAGATAAGAGATAATATTTTTGGCACATATTGATTATTTTGGATTTTTTTAAATATTATTTCCTTCTATTTTTTTCATCAGGTATTTTGGTACCCTATTATTATTATTATTAATTATTATTATTATTTATCGTCACGCAGGGGTGCGGTCTATTAATATTACACAGAATCCAACCGGGTCACATGAAATCGGCCCTGACCCGAGCCACTGAGCTACGAGCCACGTGGTACATAACATTAGGTCCGTCTACGAATCAGATTTCAACCCACCCCGGTCCTATTAATGTCGTCACAAGAGAACATTGTTAATTAACTTCTCAACCGACGCTACCGCCATCTACATAAAGAAATAACACTCCCAAGATATCCCATCCATAAATTTACATGACCTCACACCCCGGGGGGGGGGGGGGCACAAATCCTAAGATTTCTTTTAAGCAGTATAATTTTCTCGCAGGTAGAAAGAAATCGACATCATACATAATTCAGTAGCCGAGCTGGCAGACGAGCGCTGACAGCGTGCAGGGGTTGGGGGGTGGTTTCATCCCCCTGTAGCTGGGGCCACGCTAACACCCCCCCCCCCCCCCCACTTTCACCCTCACGCTAGATAAAGAATTGTGTGTCGCATAGGCTCGCTCCACGTTTCTCTGCTCGATTCACCCAACATTCACGCGCGTGAATAATTGAACACATTCATCCCGTTGGGAGATGGTTTATTTTATTGAACGCGTCAATGAATCGGTTTGTTTTTTATCGAACGTTCCTGTAATTATTCTAACCAAGAGATTACTCCAAAAGGTGGGAAAATTTTTCGAAATCCCTTTCGTTTAGAATAAAATGAATTTGTAGTATTTTTATTTTATCGCCGATTCCTACTACCCGTTCGGATTATAAGCATAAGTTAGGGAAAAGTAAGGTCGATTTAAGAGGGCGTGTACCCTTATTTGCACGCAGGAAGAGTGGGAAACCATTTAGGAAAATCTACCCTCAGTACTCCCGGCTGGAATTCGAGCCTTATCTCTCCGTCATTGGTATAACCAGTCTACTGCGAGTGTGACGCCTTAGACCATGTGTTCCCAAACTATTTAGACCGGAGCAGAAAAAAATGCATCCTGGAGCTCTCTTACAATTTCTTACACTAATATTAGTAACACCCACTTCGATGGCCGAGTGATCTAACGCGCTACCCTCGTGTTGGACTAGACTGCCGAAGACGGGAGATCGGAGTTCGATCCCAGTCGGGTGCACTGAAGGTGATTTTTTTCTAAATGGTTTTACATTCTTCCTACATACAAATACGGGTGCACTTCCTCTAAACCTTCCTAATATTCAGCACATTAATGTAATTAGTACACAGTCGTATAACCCGAACGGGTAGTAAGATGAGGCGCTGGGTGGTAGGGGACGCGAGTTACGTCTGTACTGCTTTCAGCTTACATAACAAGAAAACAGTTTTGTCCAAAATAAATAAAACATTGTTCCAGTGTAATGTTCTACACATGGTAATATCGACAGTTTTTGAATATTTGTCTCGGGCATTGCGTAATTTGATCAGGACTTTTTCTCTTCATTTAATAAGTTTCTGTTCAAGTCTGATATATTCACGACAGATATTTAAAAAAAACTATTGATATGACCAAGTGGAGAACATTAAACTAAACGTATCTATTGGAGGTTTGTTAAGAAAAAAAAATAGCTGTGTTAGGATCTTTCGACTTTATTTTGGCGTGAACCATATTTTGAAATAACGCATTGTAGAGTTAAATATTGCAAAGTCCGCGTGGCAACTCCTTCCTTACCGAGCCGGACCCCTCAAAGATTCATTTTTTGACCAAGAACCAGACTTAATTCGGTGGAGATGAGGTGAGTTGTGAATAGGGGGAGGAAGTAGGACGGGGGGAGGAGGGGTGAGAGGAAATGAGGGAGAGGCTTCCAAGGGGAAACAAATGACTGCTAGAATACGCAAGGCAGGCGCGGAAATAAACCCGTGTTTAAAGTCAGGGGTTGGTTCGATCAAAAGACGGGACCAGAGAACGAACTGCCTGGCTGTCTTCTTTATTTAAACCGAGTTGATTGAATTACAGCGGAGTAAAGACGACTAACCAGATTATTGTTCTCTCTACAGTGGTAGTCGTGTGTTCACATCTTGAACGTGCCATTGTGATTGTTAGTCTGATATATATATTGTTATTGTTTCAGACAAGAGACAATCATACGTGATTGTTTTCCTTGCATTTCCCTCGAGTCGTTAATTAGTTCCCGACACAGTCTTTCTAATTAGATTACTGAACACACTCTTGGAGGATTCTTGTATTATATTTTTAGAAAATTAAATCTCATATTTCTTTAACCAAAGAACTTATATTTGAGAACATTAAAACTAGGAACATAAATGACTCGTAGCCTTGGGGTAAAGATGTCTCCTCAGGAACCAAGCTGAGATCAACGGATATTTCTTGAGCGATAAAAATCCGTAGCGCAACTTCCTTTGGAGGGAAAGTACAGACGTCGGTCCCATATCAATTGTGGCATGTAAAAAAACCTTTGAAGGTATGAGAAAATACCTTTCCCTGCAAAATTGGCAGGCCCTTTCTTTCTCGCTCATAGAAATCCCCGTATTCTGATACAATCAGTCGGTTCAAAAAGTGCACGTTGACTACCCGAAATCAATGAAAATGACACGGTCTTATAAAAATATGTGAAAGGATATAAAACTGACCGACTAAACGATAAGTTTAGTTTTGTTAAACAGTAAATATTTATGGTTTTCTAAATGGTTTGTAAAAAGTAGTATATCGTTTATATAATATAACATCTACAATTAAAATTCCATAAAGACAATTAAAACAAGATAACAAGTACTAATCTATTCCATGAAGATGTGGCAGGTGGTGACTCACTGTGAATTTATGTTTCCGGGAAAGGCCCAAGCGTCGAGAGGGATTGCCCCAGCGGACCATACCAGCATCGCGAGCATTTTCACGTCTTGATCGAAGGGCACACGTCGAAGAAAAGAAAGATAATTGTCTCTGCTCGCCACACCTTCTGACAGCGCTATTGAGAAAGTGGAGTAATTCTACAACTCTAACCTCCCCCCCCCCCCCTCTCCCCTTAGATCTCCTGATGTCCAATTCCGAGGCAGTTCTGTTGCTATATAACGGATTCCCTGTGACTAATTTTTGTATTCCATTGTATTTATTCACCGGAGGAAGAACTACGACGTAAAACTTCAGTACCAAAGACTTTACTGGTGGTCACGATGTGTCAGGCGTCGGTCTCACAGCCACGTCGCAGAGGAAGCCTCTTCTGAGACTTTAAGTATCTGTGTCTTCTGTTTAGAATTTATATTAGATTCTAAACTCCGTTTCTATGTACATCAGACATCGTTTCATGTATCAGAATGTTTTGCTTTATTTTCAATGTCGATTAGACATTGAGTATCGTGTCAGAATATCTGCCATTGCTTTCTATGTCCATCAGACATAGTTTCATGTGTTAGAATGTCTTGCTTTGTTTTCTATGTCAATCAGGCATAGTATATTGTGTTAGAGTGTCTGAGTTATTTTCTATGTCCATCAGACATGGTTTCGTTAGTCAGAATGTCTAACGTTATTTCTATGTCCATCAGACATAGTTTCTTGGGCCAGATAGTCTGACGGTTTTTTTCCCTATGCCCATAAGGCATAGTTTAAATACGAGGGCTCTATGCTCTACATATGTATAGGACCAGGTGATTGAGTATGCTGAGTCCATGAATTTGATTTCTGTCATGTTTATAGGCATCTAATTTTTTACTCTTCTCAGCCACGAGAAGGTACAGTACGTTCTGTTGTTCAATTAAAAGCTAGAGCACATTTCAACGTTCGAAGGGCAATGTCAACATTTGGTTAAATCACCTGTAGTTCATATTTTCGTGTAGACTGACACAACTCAAGAGGATTTAGTTTCTTCTTAAATCTAGTGTTTGTTAGAAGATGAGCCTTTAAGTGCACTAACACTTACAACTAGTGTATCCGCAGTGTATTCACAGGCACACATAACATTATTGCGTCCAAGTGCTGATGAATAAGTTGGTTTATCCACCTTGTAGTTCACACTCCTGCCTGTATTGTTCCGCCACGCCACCCTGTTGCTAATAAGTAATGACTAGAGATAGGGTAAAATAGCATTAATTTTCAGTTTTTTTAGCATTAATTATTGGAAATTTAGCGTTTTGTGGCATAATTTAGCATTTTGTAGCAAAATAGGTAAAAATGTCTTTCGTCAATGTTTTTAGGGCCTATATAAAGGATTTATAATAAAAGCAACGACTAACGGAATGTGGCGATTAGCCGGATGGGCTGTGGAAGGCACAGGATGCAAGTAAAACCCGAGCTGAAGCACACAGACGAGTGAAACTCAATGATTTTTTGATCACTTATTTCCTCAGAAAAACATCGTTTTATAGAAATTCTCAGCATTTTATTTAAATGCACAGCATTTTCAAGGAATTCGCGTCTTTTCGCTAAATAGAATAATTTAGCTAAAATACTCTCAAAATCACGTTTTTCGCGTTAATTCGCGAAATAAAAATCGCTTTAAACACTTTCAAATGCCATGAAACGCAAAGAAAACTTATAAATACTCTATTTTCGACCCTTTTTTTTTCGCTTTTTTCGCAAAAGCGAATTTACCCTATCTCTACTAATAAGTAATGACTACTGGCCTTGAGGCAGTGGGGAGAGGGTAGAAGGCGGGTAGCAGGAGAAAGTAGGACTCAAGTCATCACTTCTACTCCTTCCACCATATAATTATGTCAACTTCACCACTAACTTCAATGCAGAAAGAAAACTGCACATCTCAAAAATCACACACACACACACACACACACTGAAGCCATAAAAGTACTTTACTTGGCAGAAAAAAACCATACATTTGATATGTATATATATTTCTCGCTATGTAAAATCTGCCGCCGTAGACACGTGCCTACTAGGCCTATGCGTAGATCCGTCCCTGACCTTAGACCACGCGACCACCGAAGTGGGCTTCTCTTTAATTAAATCAAAGATTTATTCTAGCTTCAAAAAAATTTTTTAAAAAACCTTGGGCGAGGAAAGACACGTGAGTCACGTCACCCGCTTACAAATGGCCGCCAATAGGATTGAAGCGAGTCCTTCCCATCTTTACAAACTTTGTTATCTTTAACAAAGTGCGCTAAAAATCAAACTCGAACGAGAGGAGGGGGGGGGGAAGGAGAAGTCCGTGCCTCTGCATATTTTCTCCCCCATAAGATGAAACAAACGCACCCCCTGATACAGCTCTGGTAGTTATGAGCTATCTCTCCTTTAACAACTTACAAAACACTTCCTGCCACCATTTTGTTGAGCTTTTTAACGGCGAGTCGGGGCGGACGATCCAAAACGTTGATAAAAATTCAATTTTCTGCATGGCCTATCAATATCAATGACTCGACTGCATTCCCCGCGTAACCTTGCTAATAAACTTCTCCGGGGTACACTTTTTGCCCTGTCATAGGGGGACTTAAATACTGACGTAACACATATCTGTGGACACGCGGACAGGATGTCAGGTCTGTCCAGGTGGGATGGACGATGATGGGATCTACTGAGGGGGATTTCTCTTATAAATGGTTTCACTTCCCCCTCCCCCCCTTCATACAACTTTGGGATTATTAAGTGGAAATAAAGGAAGAATTCAAGTTAAGGAAGTTGACTACCAGTAAGTAAAAATAGGATTTCCCAGGTTAATATATTTACTTTTTATTCAGAGACTTTTAAAGCTATAATATTTAAACAAAAACTATACATTCGTAAATAATTCTAAAAATAGTCCTACATTGTCGTAAAATTATTTTTGGGATCTTTTAGGTTTTTTTTAAGTAAATGTATTAAATATTCTATAACTTGGGTATATTGGTTTATTAATGTAAATGGTTGATAGGAATCTTCCTGCCAGGATGGGGATTAAATTAAGACTGTGGAAATACTTTTATATCTAGAATGGGAAACAATAAAAAAAAAGGAATTTTGAAATGCAAGTAAATGATGCTCAGATGCACCGAGTAGAGTGAGTGTGCATACTCGTCAGTGGAAGAGGGAAAGTGTTAATAGCACAATGACAAGAGGCCTTGCAGGGCAGACTACTTATTTTCTTCCCTCTCTTTCTAGCTAGTACATTGGTAGTTCTTTGACTGCTTCAGAGCATCAGGTTAAGATGCAACCTGCTTTAAAAAATAACTTTGCATTCATCAAGAAGGCAACGTCGTTAATTGAACCAAGCACAATCTAAGCAGGTCGTAAGATGCCGTGGAAATTAAATCATTACTGGTGCATGGTTAGTGTACCTGCCTGATCTACAATTTGTACTGTGTCCTGTCTATTCGGTCTAAGTGTATATTTACAAAAATAAGGTAATGTGAGAAAAGGCCATCCATCTTGTGGGCGCCAAAATGAGTTTAGGAAACAAACAAATTGCATAACCTGACAGGAGAAAGAACAGAGGTATCACATGCAAGTGATATAGAGCAGGGCTTCTTAAACTTTTTCCACTTGCGACCCCTTTTCGCCCGAGAAATTATTATGTGACCCCGGTTATATATAAATCAAACATTTACTGATAATAAACCATTAAAAAAATCATATTTTCAAACAATTCTTTGGTATATATATTATTATATCATTTATTAAAGATGAAAGCAAAGTTGCATACTAATGAGATGGATGTGCTTGTTTATTTTTATATAAATAATTAAATCTTGGCTGAATATTTGATACTGCAGGACGCAGAGCATCTTAAACCTTTTTCAGAGTTGATTAATATTTTGGTTTTATAATCGTCAATGCTGAGAATGTCGCTTCGCATAAATACGTAGTACAAAATGGCAGAAGGCTGTTTAGGGCCATTTCAGAAATTGTTGGAAATTCCTTCCTAATCCCAAGGCAGAATTCATTTAGTGATTTTTTAGGAAAATCAAGTCTTAAACCTGTGTTGCTTAATAATGTGGCAAATTCTTCTTGAATTTTAATGGCAGACAACCGACTTTTTTTATTTCAATTGAGTATGGTTTGTGAACCCAACTTTGTTAAAATAAAAATCTGAAGGGGAGTATTCCTGAAACTGTGTCTCCAGCCACTTCAGATGATCAATTATAACTCTTACAATTAAATCTTTGGAAAGGTTATTTTCAATTATAAAATCATCTGTAGCTGTAAACAATTCTAAAGAACCATTTTCCATCCTATTCTTCGATATGTTAACTTTCTTAGTAAGACTTTCAATTTTTTATTTTTAACATAAACATGTTACAATTTGTTGTGTGTTCAGAAACAGGGCTGTAGTGAAGTCACGCGATGCAACATGGGCAAGCGCTGTCAGAAAAACCTCGGATTCATTACACGTTTGATTTTGAATTAATTTTTAGTAATTTTGTGTTCAGAAACCTTTTACTGTTGCCAAATTTTTCAAGGCCCCCCACATTTAGCTATGTGACCCAATATGGGGTTGCGACCCACAGTTTAAGAAGCCCTGATATAGAGTACATATAAACAGCTTCAATCGCTCCTCAACCCAAGAGCTGAAAATATACTTTATTTCATTACAAATCATCTATTAATATATTTTGAGATTATGAGACAGCTAACAGTTGATTGCCCCAAATAGTTACACAAAAGGATTTTCAACATAATAGGTAATTACTGTATTTTTCTAGCATTAGTGCAAATAATACATGATTTATTGGATTTGATTTATTTTGTTAGTCATTGCCAACAGAATTCACATAAATTCAGTAAATAATATCTTATATGGATTTTATACAAAAATGATGTGACTAGACCATTTCACATTTTTTGATAACCAACAACTTGGAAAATTTATATAATTTCCCCTAATTATATTGTATTCAAGCAACTTTCTCAGACAAAAAAATACAACCCCTTCCAAGTTACATATTACAAGTCTATTAGCCCAGGCTTCAATCTGAAAGTAGTCCAATTTGCATAGAAAGGGATTCTTAGAATATTCCACAATTTTTTTGTGGTCAACATTGATAACATTTTACTATTTTGATTGCTATTTTATATGTATCTATAATATCTCTCAAAAGTGACAGCTTCAGATCACATAACTTGGCGTATGAATATGTGAAAGTTGATTTAGTAACTATTTTAGACAGCTTTTCTTCCATGGGCGTAGGGAGGGGAGCTTCAAACCCCCTTCAAAATTTTCCGAAGTTTTTAATATGAAGCTTAAAGATGGCCTTGTATCCAACTTCAAATAACTTAAAGAGGCATCCAATTTTCAAAAATTTGCCAAAGGGGGACTATTCCAAATAGCCTAGAGAAGTATCCTTGCTTACAACCATTAATGTTTCCAGCTTGAGGTCAGTTCTTTATTCAAGTCAAATATTTTCCACTACCGGCTTGCTAGGCCTGTTGTAGTTTCATATACCTTATAATCTAACTTAGGACTAGGACATGCACAACATCCATTCCCCACACGTTAATTCATCACTGTGAAAGGGTGAACCCACATTTCACCAATGATACATTTGTCAGCCATGCCAGGAATCGGACCCGGGACCTTTAGTTCAGTAGGCAGACACGCTACCGACCGAGCTAAGGTGTTCCAATTTCAAAATATTTCGAGCAGAGCACTATTCTAAATAGCTGTTAAAACAATATAATTTTCAAAAACTCTCCAAAAGAAAAGCACTACGAAATAACTTCTAGGAGCATCCAATTTTTTAACATTAACTGGGGGAGAGGAGGGAAGAAGTTCCCGAAAAACTTTATTTGCCCCCTCCACCCCTCATACACAAATAAAGTTCCACCACTACTATGTTCTTATTTCTTTGGCTTTAATGGTATGTCTTCATCATGGCATAAACTTGTGATTTCGAACACCCCCATGCCCCCCACCCAAATTAAATTTTCCCTCTGGTAAATGGACTGTAGCTGGTATTCCTACATTTGAATAGTTGTAAATATAATCCCTGGCCAGTGTTTGGTGACTTGTTGTAGACAAACCAGCATTATATGAGATGTGTTTTTATGAATTTTTACTTAAGCCATAAAAGTCACTATTAAAACATAATTAGAATTCAGTGTAGGGTTTTAATTTATGATACATAGTTGGAATAGAAAAAGATATATATATATATATATATATTTCGAGAAATTGAATAGCTGACCTTTTAAATGCAAATGGTTTCAATTTTTTAATTTAAATACACATTAACAACATCAATTTTTATTATTTCTTGGTAAAAGATGTATTCGTTCTTTGTCTTAGTTTTTCCAGAGATTTCCAGATTAGTTAAAACTTCACTATAACAACTTTCTTCTTCACATTTCAATATCCACAAAAAATTTCTTCAGTTCAGGAAATGTATTTTCTTCAACCAAATAAATTGTTCAAACTAGTTATGATTTAAACGGCAATATTGTGAGAATAAACAGTATAGGAATAGTTAAAATAAATTAAAATGTAAATTTAAATTTAAAACGTGAATTATCTATTCAAATGTATCATTCTACATATATATCAGTTGATTTGTTACGATTTCAAGCAAAATATAAACATGATTTCCAAGTTTTTATATTGAATTACAACTTTAACGATATCCAAGTTTTTATTAAATCTATCACAAGGCAGTCTCTTTAGCTAATGTCATAATTAGCTATTCAAATTAAAGTTACACTTTGTTTTGCATGTACACAATGAAATTAAACTAACAATAATTACAGATACTAATAATTTCATGTAAATTTTGGCATTATCAGTAAATGGTAAAAATTACTGTTTGTCTCAAAAAATATATTTTTTGTGTGTGTATTTTTTTTTTTGTCAACACCCATTCATGTTATAAGATTATGTAATAATTATGATATTGTGTTAGGAATGAGGAAGGTTGAATTTGGAGGAAGTATACCCGCATTTGTGTTGGAGTTAGGAAAACAAATTTAGAAAAAACCTCGGTACATCCGACTGGGATCGAACTCTGAGCTCTTAAACATCAGCAGTACAGTCTATTGTGATAGTGTTGCCTGATAAAGTCATCTCAACAATAATTAAGACAGTGATATAATTTAAAAAAGAGTGGTAGAAAGTAAAATGGAAGAATAAAGCTATGTATCTTTTAATCTATTTAACATATCACAAAGCTGTCTTAGTACAGTACTACCAGTCTTAGCATAGTATTAACAGTCTTAGCACAGTATTACCAATCTTAGTACTGAAAAGAGAACATATTGTTGAATGTAGCTCTATGTTTTATCTAACTGTTTTGACAGGGAAGTCTTTTTGTTTAATTAATAATAATCGTTCACATTTACACAAAGATGTTATGTTCAAGAAAAGTGCAAACTACAAAAAAAAAAATCTGTTGGAATGTTTCACAAATAAATAGGTTGGTAAATATATTATTGATATACTGTATAATTTTAATTTCATTCAAAAAACTAACATATTTTAACCTCTATGAAAAACCTAGAAGAAAGCTAGAATTTAGCAAGAAAAAGAAATGTTATATTTACAGATGGCTGGTAACAAGGTAGCAAAGATTGGCACACATGGTTTCAACACAGCCTGGTTTTGAAGAGACAGCCACTATATTTTAGCAAATCTTGCCTTACCCATAAACACACACTTATACTTCAATAACAAAATAACCGCGGAGACATAAAATAACAGGAACAAACTAACACTACAATAAAACCAGGTTATTCCTGAGAAAACAACGCAGGAAACTTTTGCTGCGGACATTTGTAGACGTCTACAAGGAAAGGGCTCAGCTCGGTGATGTTAAGGATACTGAAAATAAAATAATATGTATGAAATAAAGTGCATTGACCAAAACAATATGTAATAAAATGAACATTTGGAACTTGTGAATTAGTGTTTTATTTATTTTGTTGAAAACTGCTTCAGTGGCTGAATGATCTAAGACATCACTTTCATGTTAGACTTGCCTGCCAATGATAGGGAGATTGAGGTTAGAATCTCAATCAGGTCTACTGAAGGGGGTTTTTCCTAAATTGTCTCTACTTCCATGCAAATACAGGTAGATTACCTCTAAATTGCCTCCTTCATCCCTACCATTTTTTAGTAATTATCATATTACGTGCATATAGCCTGAAAAGGTGGTTTATAGTAATAATGATAATAGTTTGTTGAATATTTATTTAAGTCCATGACTAAATTGAAATGAAGAAAATAGAAAAGTATTGTTCTAGTTTAGCTAGGGTAACCAGAGTGAGCAAATGACTCAATAGATACTGAGCTGTCCAATTCATTTTTTTATTATTATTTAGCATCGAGTCTTACGTTCAGGTTATAAGCATAGGTACAAACTACGCTAATGAGTTGGGGATTAGTAAGGTTGAATTTAAAGGAATTGTACCAGCATTTTACCTGGAAAGTGGAAAACCATTTAGGAAATACCACTCTCAGTACACCCGACTGAGATTCGAACCTCGATCTCCCCATCATCTTCAGATGAGTCTACCGCGAGATTGAAGCGTCCTGTAGCTGCCTAAGTATGTAATTAAATTTGTTTTAGAACTATAAATACAACTATATGAAAAATATATGAAAATATAATTATATGAAAAACTTGACAACTAGACCCCAAGTTATTAATTTACCACTTAACTGAATGTATGATTGCAGTATAACAAAAAATTGTTTAAATTTAGTTTACTATTTCTATTTTTAATTAATCAATTTCAATAAAATTAGAGTTGAAGGGTAGAAAAAAAAGCATAATAGCCTCTTACCTTTACAATGTTTTCAATGTTTCAGATTTGCAGTCAAAAAGAAAAATGTAGATTCGATCCATTTCTGATAATTTATTTTGTCATTAGTTTTGGGTGGAAATTATGTCCTTATTTCAATTAATACCATAGAATTAATTAATTAAATTGCGCATGTTACTGGATAATGTTGTTACAGGTTTAAACTAAAGTTGGAGACATCGTGTAAAGAAGATTGACAAACTGATCCATATTCTCATAGACATCCATGTTTCAAACCTGTAAACAATGTTCGAGGCATGAAGTGACTGCCAACCCATGGACGCCAATACGCCTCAGTCCCTGTTCAGCAGCGCTACCAACTCATTCAGGACGTGACGGTTGGCGTGCGTGTAGGCGCGAGTCTCCCATAGCATGTTGACCAACTTCTCGTCGCTGCGCTCATCCATGGCTATGTCCTCCGACATCTGCGGGGTGAAGCGGTAGTAAGGCACGCCGATCATGGAGCACCACGCCCGCGCCCGGTCGACCACGCGACCGTCGCTCGCAGTCGCTTGGTCCACGAGGAGCTGCCCCAGGGAGGACATGCCCATCGCTAGCCGGGCAGTGTCCCACAGGCTCTCAGGGCGAAACACATCAATCTCCTTCAGCTGACGGCACAAACACGGACACGCGACTAAATTTCAGGCTCATCTAGTCTGTTTCACTCCCATCAGGGTACAAATCATGGCCGTGTAGATTGAGGTTTTTTTTAAAACTGTTTCTCACTCTCCCTTTACACAAATGTGGGTACATTTTATCTAAAATTGTATCCCCTTTGTGTAATTTAATGTATATGGCCTGGACAGGTGGTGTGACCTGTGTTCCTCTTTGTCTAGTGGCAGCAGTGTAAAAGCCATAAGGACGAAGAGATCGAGATTTGAATCCCAGTGGGGTGTATTGAAAGGTGTTTTTTTTCTAAATAGTTCTACTCCCCCTTCGCAAAAATGAGGGTACACATCATCTAAATTCAAATTTCCTGGTCGAAAGCTCATTAGCCTAATTAATACATATGTGTGTAACCTGAACAGGTGTAAGATGCGATTTAAAAAATCATTAAAAGCCATATTGTGTTCGTTCCCGGTTATTTCTTTCTAATCCTTCTTCCAGACAAAACAGAAAACCCCTCAAAAAGTTAAAGAGGTTTTCCATATTATATCTACTAATGATTTATATTTTACAAACTGAAAATTATATCTACTAGTATTTAATTTCCATCTTTTTATTGAAAGAAGCCCATTCTTCAAGTTAGATATATTTAATACAAGTTAAAGATACATGTTAAGGAGGTTGAATATTAATGACCCACAGAAACATTTGCCTGGAGATAATATTGAGCCATTGTACCAAGGTCAGTCTTGGAGAGTAGCGCCGTGATCTTTATGATTGGGTTTTCATTCCCGCATCCTGCATAGATGTGAGTTACCTGGGTGATGGGCACCAGTCCGGTTCCTAGGGACACCACCAGGGTTAAAGGACAAGCTTGGGCGCCCTTCCCAGTCGCCTCCATAGCGAGGTTATACTCGTGGATCTCCGTCATGGCATCTAGAGTCGGGTTGTTGGCAACGAGACCTCCGTCCAGGAACCGACCAAAGGATCTGAGGCATGAGGACAAATGTGCTTGGGATATTGTCACTAGAGTGGAGTCAAACCTAAGTACAAAACCATAGCCCAGTAGGAAGCGTGACTGTCTATTGGACTAAACGTCCCAGGTTCAATTCTTAGCATCGCTGAAACATTTATCATTAGTGAAATCGTGGATTATCCTTTTGCGGTGATGAACAAATGGTCGGGGAGCTGGATGTTGTGTCTTCTCTAGATTGTACTTAGTTTAAAAGTCATAAGCTGATATAATCAGTTAGTTCAGTCAATGAACATTAAATACTACAAATAAATTAATTGAAAAATTAATACTGGGTTGATTAGCTCTTTTTTCAATCATTAGTGGCCAATCATGTCAATCACTGATGAATCACTGATTTTTTGCACCACATCTTAATTCCCATTCAAGTTATGTGCTTAGGTATTAGTCACGCTAATGGAGTAGGGATGAGAAATATTTAATCCAGAGGAAGTGTACTCACATTTATGTGGAGAGAGAGTGGAAAACCACCCTTAGTACACCCAAATGGGATGAACCACGATCTCCCTATCATCGGCAGTATAGTCTATTGCAATAGTAGCGCCTTAGACTATGTGGCCACCAAAAGGGAATATTTTTTTACTAAATTTATATGTAATTATAGTAAGAATAAAAAAAATCAAAATAATTTATAAAACCGAAATGTGTTGTGGCAATTATTTAACGTAGTGTTGGGGGAGGTCTCTCCCTTCCTTGTTAAGGGGAGAAAGAAATACAACCTGTTTATCAAAGTACACTAACATACAACCCCCCTCTGAAAAAAAGAATAAAGAACAAAGCTGTCCGTCAGAGCGTTTAGCAGTGACATAACAGTGTGTGATAAACAAGCAAAGCAAAAAAAAATTGACGTTTATTTAATCGATGACCTAAATCCCAGTCACTGGCTACAGACTACTCCATAATCAGCCAGATAGGAGACCGGAAACGGCCCAGCCCTAACAAACATATTTATTTTCTACCACCTGAAGTTGCTAATCATCAGGTATTATGAAAATAGTCCTCCTTCTAGCCTAGTGTGAGTCACTTGAAGCCTCCACTTACCTGAAGTAAGAGGGTGCAGCACCCGTTGCCCGGGCAGCTCGCCACATGAGCTGCTCCTCGGGTAGTGGGGGTGGTCGGAACAGTCCATTGGGCTCTATGATAAGCAGTGTGCTGGGCGAGGGATAGTTTCGAAACAAGTGCAGGTCTACAGGCTTCCGGTCGGCCAACACGCCAGTGATCATAACCCTGGTAACAGTGATGTTTACAAGTACAGGTCTACAGGCTTCCGGTCGGCCAACACGCCAGTGATCATAACCCTGGTGACAGACAGTGATGTTTACAAGTACAGGTCTACAGGCTTCCAGTCGGCTAACACGCCAGTGATCATAACGCTGGTAACAGTGATGTTTACAAGTACAGGTCTACAGGCTTCCGGTCGGCCAACACGCCAGTGATCATAACCCTGGTGACAGACAGTGATGTTTACAAGTACAGGTCTACAGGCTTCCAGTCGGCTAACACGCCAGTGATCATAACCCTGGTAACAGTGATGTTTACAAGTACAGGTCTACAGGCTTCCAGTCGGCTAACACGCCAGTGATCATAACCCTGGTAACAGTGATGTTTACAAGTACAGGTCTACAGGCTTCCAGTTAGCCAACACGCCAGTGATCATAACGCTGGTAACAGTGATGTTTACAAGTACAGGTCTACAGGCTTCCGGTCGGCCAACACGCCAGTGATCATAACCCTGGTAACAGTGATGTTTACAAGTACAGGTCTATAGACTTCCGGTCGGCTAACACGCCAGTGATCATAACTCTATTGATAGTGATGTTTGTGTGGTCTCTATATTTATTCAAAATCTTTATTAAATTTTAGGAGTATGCAAACCACACCTTCCCAATGTGAAGTGAACCTAAATAAAATATATGAAATATTCTTGAAGCCAGATTAAAGTTTAAATATTGTTTGTTAATAAATATTATAATGTTTTTATTTAAGATTATACAGTAAATGTTTATAAAATGTTTTATTGCACAAGTGTTTGTAATATTTCATAATAAGCTGTTATAATAATGCAATTAAATTACTTTGGGGCTAGTTCGTAATGTACTAAACAACTTTAAACAGTAATAATTGACTAGAGACTGAGTATTTTGGCTGTAAATATTGTTATTGACAAAGGCAGTAACTGTCAAATCAGTCAGTTTTTTTCAAAACCAAGTCAAAGGTTTCAAAACCTCACACACACCATTAAACTTACTTACCACCATAAACTGGCTAACACAACCTACCCTAGGTCTAGATAATAGGGTGAACCTAGACACATCCAGTGAACACGTACTTGGGATGAGTGACACTCGCCATGACGCTGTCCGAGCCCAAACACTCCTTCAGCATGTTCTCGAGCGGTTCGCTGCTGTACGGCCGAGCACCCACAAATGCCAGGTCCTTCATTCGGAAATAGATGTATAGGCACTCTTTCAGGGTCTTGCCTTTGTCACGCCAAAAACAGAAACATTCGTAGAGTACAGTTTTAAAAACACAGCAAGAAATTATTCAAGTTAGATGATTACTTTAAAAATATAAAATATTGGCTGGAGCATGTCAATAAAACTGCGACAAACACAATATTCTAGAATTTAAATCTCTTATATAAATATGTTGGTTAACTATTAATGATTATTTTTTCTGTGATTATTTCATTACCTGATATCTAAAACATTTGAGGAAAAGAGTGCCCCATTTTTACTTCAAAGCATACCATCCCCAACTAACATTGTCGGGACAACGGCTCACCTGCGGCAAGTCCCAAGGCAAGTATCCCTCCTGTACTGGTTCCTGCGATCCAGTCAAAACACTGCACTAGGACTTCCCTGCTCTCTTCTCAGCTCCAGGAGAATCTCAGCCAGGATCATGCCCCTAATCCCTCCCCGTCCAGACATAAAGACGACCTCCCTGATACGACCTGTGTTCCTCTCGCGCTCTGGGCCACTCCCATCCCAGACACCGTCAGCATCTGTTCCAGCACAGTGTGGTAACATTAGCATCGGTACAGACCTGACATTTTCAACATTAAGACAAACACAGCATTAGCATCGCTACAAGCTGACATTGTCAATATCGCTATAAAGCTGACATGTCAGTATTAGGACAGACTCATCGTAGTAACATTATCATCGCTACAGACCTGACGTTGTCAGTATCAGAACAGACACATCGTGGTAACATCAGCATTGCTACAGTCATGACTAATAATAAACATGCCCCACTTGACTAGACAACTTTTCGAGATCAAGTTTAAAATAGGTGTGCGAAAGTTGCTTTTTAAAATGTGAAAATGATACATAAACATGCATAGAAAAGTTTTTAAAAAGTATCTATTTTAATAGATTTAGGTGTCCCATAAAGAAGTTTCTTGTCCCTGAGCCAAGAGTTGGGTCGAATCTGCTGTGAAATTTAAAGATAAGTTGAGTAAACATGGTATAACATTTCCCCATGAACACAACAGCTGGCACCTGATCTATGATGGCTCGAGTCGAAGCTGAAGGTGGGGTGGCGGGTGGGATGCCATTGAACTCCCTCTCCATGCCCGAGCATCCAGGGTTACAGCCTTGCATGTCCTTGGGGCAACGCGGGGCACCCACAGCGTGGAGTATATATAAGAGCTTGTCGTTGCCAGTGATCACGCAATGTCGAGGCATCGCTCCAGTGTTGTTCCTGCAAGAACATGAAGGGTCACACAAGGACAGTAGAGATAAGGAAGCTAATCAAGCCAACTTCTGGGTTGAAGACTCTCAATCATCAATTATTATTTTATATTAAACCTGAGATGATAGGGCTATTTCCACCTTGAACCGCCTTATTGTAGTGGGATATGAACAACTCATATCCTGCCTGGTAGATCTGCACAGTTATTAAAACTTTTGGTGCTAGGAATGGGTGTTAAGTGATGTGTTGCCGCTCTATAATGAGTTTGAAAGTAATGTGTTGCCGCTCTATAATGAGTTTGTAAGTAATGTGTTGCCGCTCTATAATGAGTTTGTAAGTAATGTGTTGCCGCTCTATAATGAGTTTGTAAGTAATGTGTTGCCGCTCTATAATGAGTTTGTAAGTGATGTGTTGCCACTCTATAATGAGTTTGTAAGTGATGTGTTGCTGCTCTATAATGAGTTTGTAAGTGATGTGTTGCTGCTCTATAATGAGTTTGTAAGTGATGTGTTGCCACTCTATAATGAGTTTGTAAGTGATGTGTTGCCGCTCTATAATGAGTTTGTAAGTGATGTGTTGCCGCTCTATAATGAGTTTGTAAGTGATGTGTTGCCAATCTACAATGAGTTTGTAAGTGATGTGTTGCCACTCTAGAATGAGTTTGTAAGTGATGTGTTGCCAATCTACAATGAGTTTGTAAGTGATGTGTTGCCAATCTACAATGAGTTTGTAAGTGATGTGATGCAAATCTACAATGAGTTTGTAAGTGATGTGTTGCCAATCTACAATGAGTTTGTAAGTGATGTGTTGCCAATCTACAATGAGTTTGTAAGTGATGTGTTGCCAATCTACAATGAGTTTGTAAGTGATGTGATGCCAATCTACAATGAGTTTGTAAGTGATGTGTTGCCAATCTACAATGAGTTTGTAAGTGATGTGTTGCCAATCTACAATGAGTTTGTAAGTGATGTGTTGCCAATCTACAATGAGTTTGTAAGTGATGTGTTGCCAATCTACAATGAGTTTGTAAGTGATATGTTGCCGCTCTACAATGAGTTTGTAAGTGATGTTTACCGCCTACAATGAGTTTGTAAGTGATGTGTTGCCACTCTAGAATGAGTTTAAAAGTGATGTGTCGCCGCTCTAGAATGAGTTTAAAAGTGATGTGTCGCCGCTCTAGAATGAGTTTAAAAGTGATGTGTCACCGCTCTAGAATGAGTTTAAAAGTGATGTGTCACCGTTCTAGAATGAGTTTAAAAGTGATGTGTCACCGTTCTAGAATGAGTTTAAAAGTGATGTGTCACCGTTCTAGAATGAGTTTAAAAATGATGTGTCGCCGCTCAAGAATAAGTTTAAAAGTGATGTATCGCCGCTCAAGAATAAGTTTAAAAGTAATGTATCGCCGCTCAAGAATAAGTTTAAAGTGATGTGTCACCGCTCAAGAATAAGTTTAAAAGTGATGTGTCGCCACTCAAGAATAAGTTTAAAAGTGATGTGTCGCCACTCAAGAATAAGTTTAAAAGTGATGTGTCGCCGCTCAAGAATAAGTTTAAAAGTGATGTGTCGCCGCTCAAGAATAAGTTTAGAAGTGATGTGTTGCCGCTCAAGAATAAGTTTAGAAGTGATGTGTTGCCGCTCTAGAATAAGTTTAGAAGTGATGTGTTGCCGCTCAAGAATAAGTTTAAAAGTGATATGTTGCCAATCTAGAATAAGTTTGTAAGTGATGTGTTGCTGCTCTAGAATAAGTTTATAAGTGATGTGTTGCTGCTCTAGAATAAGTTTATAAGTGATGTGTTGCTGCTCTAGAATAAGTTTATAAGTGATGTGTTGCTGCTCTAGAATAAGTTTATAAGTGATGTGTTGCCGCTCTAGAATAAGTTTGTAAGTGATGTGTTGCCACTCTAGAATAAGTTTGTAAGTGATGTGTTGCCACTCTAGAATAAGTTTGTAAGTGATGTGTTGCCGCTAAAA